>QXTE01000343.1:958482-1015693 GCA_003942145.1 Platysternon megacephalum
CCCCTGCCCCATCCAACCACCCCTTCTCCCTGACCGCCCCCGGACCCTCTGCCCCTAACTGTCCCCCGCCCCTAACTGCCCCTCCTCTCTGACCGCCCCTGGAACCCCGCCCCATCCAACCCCTCCTCTCCTTCCTGACTGCCCCCCCCCCGGGACCCCTGCTCCCATTCAACCCCCCTTTCCCTGCCCTCTGACCGCCCGCCCCCTATCCACACCCCCGCCCCCTGACCACCACCCTGAACTCCCCTGCCCTCTATCCAACCCCCCCCCCCCCCCNACGCTTCCTGGAGCACTGGTGCTGGCGGCGCGGCTGCACCAGGACAGGCAGCCGTGCAGCACAAAGCACCGGGTCAGGCCCCGGCTCTGCAGCTGCACTTCCCCAGGCGCTCGCTGCTCCGCCGCCCAGAGCATTGCGCCAGCGGCACAGTGAGCTGAGGCTGCGGGGGGAGGGGGAACACCAGGGGAGGGGCTGGGGGCTTAGCCTCCCGGGCCAGGAGCTCAGGGGCCGGACAGGACGGTCCCGCGGGCCGGATGTGGCCTGTGGGCCGTAGTTTGCCCACCTCTGTGCTAAAACAATTATACCTGCTCTGGGAAAAGCTTTGCATAAAGGCTGGAACTGACACTCAAGCTCTCAGAAGATAATGCACCAAGCTACTCATGTGACGCAGCAGAAGCCTGGCATCAGAGTAATTCGGCTTATTTAAAAACCAAAGAAATTCCCAAACAAAAAACTTTAAGCTGCAGTAAAAGTTGCTAAGTTCAGTGCATTGGTGTAAATGTGTCTTATGTAGAGCTGGGCGAATCACCAATTTTTCGGTTCAGTGGCTGGTCAAAAAAGTTGGGGGGAGGGGGGAATTCAGTTCGGGTTTTTTTGTCCTTTGAATTTTCTGTATCGCTTTCGTTTGGTTTCTCTTCATACATGGCTCAAAGGAAGTCTCTGAAATTGGGCTCTGGTTGAAATTTGTCATGGGCAGTCCTACTTCTCTGTGTTGACCGGTATCTCGTAAAAGAGAGAAATTGGTAGAGAGGAGAATCCTGACTAGCTCTGGTTCAACAGGTAGTTTTTATTTAGAAAAATGTGGGATTTTTACCTCACTTTTTGCCATTATTCCCAGTCTAAGGGAAAAGTTTGGCTCTGTGCACACAAACCGGACTGAGTGGGACCAGGGCACACGCAAGCCTGATTAGCTGATTGGGGCTGGCCGCACATTAACCCTTCTCCCTCAGGAACGACTCATTTCTATCAGACTGTGGCCTATAACAGAGAAGGGTTCATGCACGGCTGCTGACGCTAGAAGCCATGTGCAGCTGCTCATGGATCAAATATTCGGTCAGCACCTCCCTCCATCTCACTGAGGTTTTCTCCCCTCCCTCCAGTTCCCTATTCTAGGTGGAGGGAACCTGCCAGCAGGGTTGTTACTGATAGTCCGTTTCCCAAGAACAGGGACCGGCAGATGCAGTTACGAAGGGGCAGGCAGGCTAGTTAGCAGTGGCTGGGGTTCCCCCGTTCCCTTCCAGTTACACTCCCCTGTCCTCATTGCCATTTTCCCACTTGGCTCTCCTACAGCGCCTCTCGTCCCTAGCTCTCAAAGCTGGGTCCGTATCCCTAGCCCCATTTACAGATGAGGAAGATGGAGCGAAGAGCAGGGAAGTGGTTATTCCCCGAGGTCACCCTGCAAGATGTGTCAACAACTTGACCAAAACCTCAGGTCTCTGGATGCCCACTGCTGTGCTGTAGCTGTCAGACCATGCTATCTCAAGAGCCCTCTTCTGGATTTCCAGCGATAGAAAGGAGCCGAGGGTGGTTGTACTCTGCATTGAATGTTTGGCTCTGTGAAGGACCATGCATGACGCAGGAATTTGGTCAGGACACTGGAGTTAATCTCCTTGAACTTGATCTTTAATTACCACAAGTGGTCAACATGTTTCATCTGAAAAACAGAAGCCCAAGCCCCTGGCCATCTAGTGTAACCTAGGAGTTTATGCCCAGCGAGCAAAGGACCCTTGACCAGTGTTTCCTGAATCGTACAGTCCTTGTTCAAGGTTCTGCTGATTCATTATAGCAAGTGTGACAAATGTGCTATCCCGTAGTTAAGGTTGAATTTCTGCTTCCATTCTAGCCCCCCACCCTTCTAGCTGCTCATAACTTTCTTGAACAAATTCCTTTTGGGTTGAAATTTTCCAGTCTTGGTCTCAGCTCTGCGGGGAATTCTTTTGGAAAGTTTGATTAAAATCAGTTCAACCATTGTTGAGTTATTTAAGTGTGAATAAACAGTTTTCCCATGTGTTCCAGTCAGAAATTTTGTGCTTGAGTAACTCAAACATCTGAAATTACAAAGTAACCTGGGTTTCTGCATCATTTTGAGACGTGCCTTTCCAGCTGCCTGGGAAGCCACATGGCTCAGTATTTTAAAAGGGGAGTATTTACAGTTAGCAAGTTCGCACACATGCAATAGAATTTTTCTCTCCTTTTTTCTATCATGCTCAATTTTTTGTCCTCATCACCCAGGCCCTCCAGGACTCTGGTCTCTCCCCTATGGATCTGACCGTCTCTCAGAGTGCATCACTTAATGATGCTAGCTTCAGGACCCTATTTGCTTCTCTGTCGGCCAGCTTTGCACGTCCTTCCACGCCGCCCCAGCTGCATGGAAAGCTCAGCCTCTCCTCTTCCAGTCCCCTCCATCCGACCTGCTTCTTCCAGGCCAAGTTGTTCAGGAATAGATGGACCACGTGGCAGCCACTTCCTCCCTGAGCCACCACGGGGGAGTGAGGTGTCACAGCCAGGGCTGGTCGAAACTGTTTCTGTTGAAATTGTTTTTCCATGGAAAATTGGGGGTTTTGACCAAATTCATTTTTTGTGTGAAAAGTGTACGTGTCTGGGTAAAAAAATCCATTTTTCATTGAAAAACTGACTGCCTGAACACCGAAAAATGTGGATTCTGAAATGCCAGTGCAGTGCCTCATGGGAGTTGTAGTTTGGGTGCCTCATTCCCCCATTCTCCTCCATGCGCCAGACTCCCCAGCTGGACTTCATCTCCCATGATGCACTGCAGCCACCCGACAAACAAGAACCTAGCAAGTGTGGCTGTCCTGTAGCTAAGGCCTTGGGGTATTCCAGCCTGTTGGTTGTGTTTGTTCTCCTTGTCATTCCATGAGGAGGGAAGAGAAAGCCACGACACGCGGGATCTGCCGTGTCAATGGGGCAGTCACACCGTTGTTTCAGCTCCCTGCTTGGGTAATGGAGCACTCTGGATAATAAACAGGGAATGCTGAATACCAGACCTCCCTGTATGAATCAATGGTGTTAAAATGCCAGAACCTGTGGGGCTGTGTGAGCATTTCGCACAGATACTCAGCGCACGTCTGAATCCCCCTGGGTGACCAATGGAGAGACCCCAGGAATAACAGCCAGGCCAATTGGCGCGTTGATTCATGAATATCTTTTCTCAAAGCTTTTCCTGTTTCCCTTTGCTCGACCAACTGTACTTCTTAACCTTCGCTTCCGGCCAGGGAATTGTCACTTCCGACATGGGAATTGTGCCTCCTATACCAAAAAGTGGATGTTGACTCTTAAGCCTAAGGATGACCGGGGCCAGATTTTCCAGTAACAGGTGGGCTTAATTTGCATATGCAATTGCCACTGCGACTAAGTGCCATTGACTGCAGCAGCCCTGGCACTGGCTGGAGGTGCAGTTACTGCCCGGGGTGTACATTCTGCTTTGGGCTAACCTCCCACGGATGCCGGCAAAGGATCTGCGGTGTGCCCAGCGTTGCATAGGACCCCCTGCCTTCTAAGCAGCTGTGGTGGGTGAGGAGCTGCAGAGGAGAGACTCTCCCAGTTGTTCACTGCTGCCCCACTGGGGCTGGGGCTCTATTTCTGGGAAGCACTGGGTGAATTCACCCCCTGCCCTTCTTGGCCAGAGAGCTGGGCAATCCTCTGGCCTCCTAACAGAGTGGAGAGGCTGAGATAAACCAGTCAGGCACAAAGAGAAGCGAGATGAGCCCCCAACTTTCATCGGAGGATGGGGTGAAGAAGAGGAGGGGCAAGCGGGATGCAGTTCCTATCCAGGGGGCAGATGGATCACTGCCACAGCAGACGGTGAAAGATCTGACGCCCAGCCAGCTGTTTGTTAGCACACCCAGAGCACCTGGATCAGGCCCCACTGTGCACCATGCAAACCCTGGCATGCCTTGGAGAACTCACAGTCTAGGTTTCAGTCGGGGTAGGGGTGGAGAGCAGAAGGATATTGTTCTCCTTACTGGGGGGAGGGGGGGGAAAGGGAACTTGCTGGAGGCACTGCTGAGTTCTGTTCTTAGCTCTGACGATGACTCCCTGTCTGGCGTTGACCAAGTCACGTCCCCCTCTCGGTCTCAGCTTTCCCTTCTCTCGGAGAGGGACGCTGATCAGACCCACTTGCGTTGGGACTGGAGGGTTCACTATGAATTACTTTGACCATGGCCGATTACAGCCAGAGAACAAAGGGGAGAGGGGGAACCAAGGGGCTGGTTACAGCTCTCTGATTCTCTGCCCCTCCCGTGGTCCCAGTGCACTTTAGAGAAACCTGGAGGCTGCTCTATCTTATGCCAGCTGGTAATGGCCCCTAAGGACCACTAGCTAGGGATAACCGGAGTGACTTGTGCTCCAGCCACTCACCCTGCACAAGGGGCTGCAGGGAGGGTGACACAGGATCCAGTTATGCCAGCTCCATGCCATCCGGGAACTCTCCTACGCCAGGAGAATCCCTAGCTAGAAGGGCACAGCCCGTCTCCTCCCCCTTTGTGCCCCCTGAGCGGTGCCAAGGGAGAGGAGCGGAGCAAAGGAGCTGCCCTGTAAAATGCTACAAAGTCTGGACATTTCTCCCTTGGATCATGCCAGGCCCCATGCCACTGAGCACTCCATGAAAGTGGGGCGCAGACTCACTCCGGGGGTTGGACGGCTCACGGTCACCCCCTTTACACATTAGCTACACGTCCTTCAGCAGGCATCATCACCCACATCCAAGAGACCAGGAGAGAAGGGCTCTTAGGCATCCCTCTGCTGCCTGGGCGGCTCGTGTGTGCCTGCAGTTGAGTGCAGTCTGCGTGCCGATGGCCGGGAGAGAGGGAGGCTGGCGTGCAGTTACTGGGGCTGCTTTGTTACTGGGGCTGCTGCCTGCCAGGAGCTCAGGGTGGCAGGAAATTCCCACCTCACTGGGTGCAGCTGAGGGACAGAGGAGACACCCTCTCAGCCCTAGCCCTGACTGTGAGCTCCCCTGCCCTACGCTGCTGCAGCTCTCCAGGACTGGGCCAGCCACAAGGACCAGCATGGGAATGTGAAGCAGCAAGAAGGGGGGTGAGGTGAGGGCAACAGCAGAGTGTGAGGGAGGTGGGCAGCCAGCCGCCTTGCAGAGGCGCTCCAGCTGCATGCCAGCCTCAGGGGTGGGGGTGGGCTCTGTAGACTCTGCAGCCCTTTGATCTCAAAGGAACCTGGAGTCTTGGGACTAGGGGATTCATGGGGCGGGGCAGCCGCTGGACACCCATCGGCCCTTGTTTCCAATGGGACTGAAGCCAGGCTGCCTTCAGGAAAGATGGGGGAGGAGACTGTGAAGGGGCAGAAAAACGTGGGGGCTGGGAGGGAGGAGGGTGCAGAGGAATGTGGAGAGCAGATGGAAGACTGAGGCCAAATGGGGATGTGGGGGGCAGGAGGGAGACTGAAGGGGTGCAGGGGGTGGGAGGGGGGCAGGAGAAGACATGGGGCAGGGGAAACACCAGGTGGCAGAAGAGAATGTGAGGGGCTGGCTACTGTGAAGGAAGAGAACTGGGGAAGCAGGTGGGAGCAGAAGAGGAGGTGGCTGTGGGGGGAGCCTGGGATGTGGGGGGGCGGAGCAGGGACTGTAGGAGGAGCCTGGGAAGGGGCTGGGGGGCAAGGAGGAGTCTGTGGGAGGAGCCTGGGATGGGGGGCTGGAGGAGCCTGGGAAGGGGCTGGGGGGCAAGGAGGAGTCTGTGGCAGGAGCCTGGGATGGGGGGCTGTCGTGCTCAAGCACGTGGGGGATGGCGGGTTCCCACAGGGCCAAGCCCAAGACGAATCCTTGATTTTAAGTCTCGTGGCCCCCCCAAGGGTGAGGAGGGGGTGCAGGCCCTTTAAGAGGCCAGTTCCATTTGTGGCCGCTAGGTGGGGCGCTCTCCTCGCTCTGCCTCTAGCTGCTCAATGGGAGGGGATAGGGGCGGGGGCCTGCTTCGGGTTGGCCCCGAGTCCCCTCCCCATCTAATTCATCTTTCCCTGACGCCCCGCCCCTATGTTAAGCTCCGCCTCAGGGCGGGGTTTAGGGACCCGCGACGCCCAATGGGCTGCGCGCTTGGCGTTGTTAGGGGCGTGTCCCCAGCGCCGCGCTCCCGCTGAGTGCGGCGTTTGGTTGCCAGGGGCGTGTCTAGAGGGTGACTGGCGGCTGGGCCCCGCCCCCCGTGGCTGAGCCGCGGCGGCGGTGCCGGAGCCCCCAGAGCTGGAGCGTGAGCGGCGGCGAGCGGAGCCGCGAGACCCCAGGGCAGCAGCCGCCGCGCCGGAGCCGATTCGCCCCGCGGAGCCCGGAGCCCCCCCCGCGTCCGGCGCCAGCCCGGGACCCCCCCAACCCCCGCGTGGAGCCCCCCAGCCGGCACCGGAGCCCCGCGACCCGCCCGGTGCGGGGCCGCCCCGAGTCCGGGCACTGCCGCGCCGCCCGCCGGGGCCCCGGCCCCGCGCCCCCGCCATGGCCGCGGCGCCGCCGCCGCTGCTGCTGCTGCCGGTGCTGCTGCTGCTCCTGCCCGGCGGCCGCCGCGCCCTGGAAGGTGAGACCCGCCGGGGCGGCAGCCGGACGGTCCCGGGGATGCGCCTCTCCCGCCCGGTGGCTCTGATCCCCGGCCTGGGGCGGGGTTGGGGGGAGCCCCCTCCCGGCACAGAGGGACGGCTCTGCAGCGGGGAACACCCCGAGTCCCCATCTCCCTGCTGGGACCCCTGGGTGGGCACCCTCCAGTGGAGTCCCCCAGGCACTGGTTGGGGTGGGTGGGATCCCTCATCCCGTGCCCTGGCTGGGGTACCCGGGACCCCCCCTCTCCTTGGCACTGGCTGGGGTGACCCCCTCTCTGTGGGTGGGTGGGCAGCCAGCCCCCCGCCCAGTGCCCGGCGTGATGCACATCTGGAGGCGCTGGCACTGGTGCGAAGAATGGGGTGTTGCTGATGGGTGGGACCTGGGAATGCAGAGTCGCTGCCCCAAACGGCTCCTGGCCCACGAAAACCGGCACCACTGGGCTGTGGGGTCAGGGCATGGCTAAGGAGCGTGGGTTTGGTTTCCCCCCATGGGCTGCCCAGACCCCTGCGGAGAGAGACAATCCAGCCCACACTTGCCCATCAGCTTAACAGCCAGTTTCTGCGCCGTGGTGCCAGTCGCCTGCAGGGCAACGCAGCTGGTCGGCGTGGAGCGGGCATGGGTGGCAAAGACATCCCCGTGATATCGTCTGCCCTTGAAGTGGTGGGGCGTCGCTGGGCCCAGACAGATGCGGATTGTGGGAAGGGGTTCAAGAGGGCTTGGTGTCCGTGGTGTGAACAGAAGAGCATCTATGGGGTGCTGAGAGGGAGATTTGCAAGGGCACATGTGGAAGCTGGTTGCCAAAAACTCTTGGGGATTTTTCCCTCAATTTTTTTTGTTTTTTAAATGTCTAATTCCGTCTGAAAGTCAGGATTTCTTGCTGAAATTCCAGGGGGCAGAGTGGGGTGTGGGAGAGGTAGTGTACTCACAACTCTGAACTCTGCCTGGATTTTTCAAGTAGCCAGATCCATGGTGAAACGTTTCAAAATGTTGGCATGGGAATTCCCCGTCATTAGACTTCAGAGTTAACACTGTGTTGTGCTGAGTGGGGGCAGCTGCTCTTTCTGTGGACTGTTTCAGGCTGTCTGTTTGCAAACACAGGAAAAAGTGCTTTCAGTGGTTACTCAGTTCACAGTCAGGGGGTTTTCTCCACAATCAAAAGGGCTAGAAATTGAATATTTTTAAGTGAAAGGTTGGATGCTGCAGAAACTGATGAGGCCACCAGAGAAGTACCTGGGTGTTGGACCGCTGCATCCTGGCTCCCTGGCTGAGACCAAATGGTGGTCACAGAGCACTGAACGATTTAACCCCAAACATGAAGGAAAGCCCTCCATATGGAGCCTTTTCTTAACCGTGATTCCCCCAAGGGGAAGTAGCTGGTAAGTGTATTAGTGTGTCTCCTTCCAAGAGAAGACGTGCTGTGGGCAGATTTCTTCCTCCCCCTCTTGATCTGGAAAAGAAAGTCTCTTCTAGTTCAGTTGAAGATAAAAAGGCAATTAATTTTCTTCCACTAACAGGGTGAAATCGCAATCTTCTGGGCAGCCGGGTGATCCTTCATATTTGCGAGAGGAAAGCAGCTTTATAGTCCAACTGGATAAAGATCACAGGGGGAGAGGCTGGGATTTGTATGTCTTGTGGATGGGCAGTTTGAAATGGAGGCTAGTTGCGGCTGATAGACATTTCATTTGTGCACTAAACGTCTTGCAAAAACTAATTTTTGTCTCATGACAAAAGTCTCTGATCTCTTCTGGGATCATTGTAGATTGCTCATTCACCCCCTGGGTTCTGTAACTAAACACTTTTGCTTGCCAGAGGATAAAAAGCGGTGGGTGGGTGGAAAGGGGTTGCTGACCACTTCAAAAAAAACCAAACAAAATCCAAAAACAGATGAAGGGAATTTTCTGCCTTGTTGTTAAACACATCAGCTGTTCACTGAAAACGTGTTTATTTTATTTTGCATGAATGTGCTGGGACAACAAAAATCGAAAAGAGAGCCTTAGTGCTTGTTTGGAGTCATTTTGCTTTCTATTTCCCATGCATAGCCCCATGCTACAAAGTTTGGGTTGCTGCTTGTTTTTGGAGGTGGTGAGGACTGGGGACTTCCTCCGCTGGAGTGTAGAAAAAGAGACATTTCTCTTGGCTTTTAAGCATTGGAAAAGGTTGGGGAGGGGGTTTGTTACAAATAATATCCATTTTTTTTTCTTCCCCTCAAAAAAACCTTCAAATTTGGGGCAAAAGTCACCCTGAGTCGTTCCCTGTGAGGGCCAAACTAGGATCTCTAGGCCTGCTCAGTCTTTGAGCTTCTAGAGACCGTGATCCCCTCCTCGTGCTGTAGCAGTCTGGGAAGCAGTGACTACTCTGCATGCACACTGCTCTTTTGGGATGAGCCTTGAACCCTACAGATCAGCCTGGAAATAGTGGCTGTGAACCTTGCGTATTAAATAGATATTGCAGAATTAAGTTCTTCTGGGCAGGACTGGTTTCTTGTGCATCTGTGCAGCACCCACCACAGCCAAGCTCTGGTGTTGATTGGGGTATCTGGGTGCTGCCATTATACTGCTTCTAATAACAATTAGTTTCCTATAAATCCGTTGAGAGTTGACAACCAAGCCAATTCTGGGGCCCAGCACAATCGCAGAGGATTATGACACTGTGCGTGTGTGATAGGGGATTGATTGTGTGTTACAGGCCTGCATCTCAGCTTGAGTTTCTTGTCTCGTTGCCTGCTCCTGGTTCAGTTCTCTGCACCGAGGCTGTTCCATTGTCCCTCTGTAGCATGTCTGGGTGGGCTGTCCTGTGCGCCTGCCTTTCCAGCCCTAATATTGTGGACAGTGGGTCTTGCAGCGTTCAATAGCTTGTGGATGCAACAGTCAGAATCTACACAGCTCCTGGAGACCCAGCGGGTTGGGAAAGGTTAGGTCGCCTTTCCTCAGGAGGAGCTTGGTGGGCTCGGCTGTTTAACCCCCGTGAACTGGGGTGAAGAGCAGGACAGGGAAAATAAACAGCTTTCACTTAGGGTTTTCGCAGCTTCCTGAGTGTGGAAGGGTCAGAGGGCTGAATGCTCCTCCTGAGGAGGTCACCTTCCAGCTGTTTGCCAGGCCTCCGTGAACAGTCCTGCTTCAGCGCTGGGTTAGGAGGCTGCCTGTGTGTGGAGCAAGCCTGGGTGATGCCAGGCACTGAGCTGTCTCTCAGATTAGAGGGCGCTTCCAGCCCACAGCCTGTTTCAGCTTCTCTTCTAGCTGGACTTCATATAAATTGCTAGTAAGGCTGCAAAGCTGGCTGGCTGGGCCAGGAGAGGGTTTCGGTGACTCCAGTCTTTCCCGGCTCTGGGAGCTGAGATCACTGACCCCGTGGCCAGGGATTGTGCTCCTGCACTTTTGCTGTGTTTGGCTTTTTTAGCCGCTCGCAAAGCTGTTTCCTGACCTGGGCTGGAGCATGCGAGCCGTTACTGTAAATCTAGTGTGTATGGCTTTTCAGATATTTTAGTGCTAATCATAAATCCACCGTGGCAATAAATCTGTAGGCACATACTCCGTAACCACGGCTGCTAGTGGCCCGGGATTCTGCCGCCTCACTTGTCAGGTTCTGTGCTGGGAATGTGCAACTCCCAGCTGGCTTGCTGGGGTGTCGCCCACAGTAACTGCTGTAGTTCGTGGTCACTTAGGCGGGGGAGTGGGGGGGTCGCCCCTCTTGTCTGGCGTTGCATTGGGCTCCCTCTTGCCCTGTCCTGTGGTGGAATCGTTGGAGTTTGGTTTCTTAGCAAGGCAACGTAAGGGGGGGGGGGGGAGAAGCTGTTCTCCGCAGCAGCTCAGTGAGGGCTTTGTGCTGCTGAGAAGAAAATGGTTTCTCTCCAGATCCTGTAAGTGCGCTGCGTTTGTTTGAAGTCACAATGTGTTTTTCTTCTCCAGTTCAGCAGAGCCTCAGCCTGCTGGAGAAGGAATGCTCTGTCCAGAAGCAACAGCAGTGGCTTTCTCTGGCGAAGCATTTGAATGCAAGAAGGAGACGGGTTTGCCCTGGTTTGGTGGGGAGCTGAGGCTCCTGTGGTCGGGAACCGGCTATGGGAGCGAGCTCTCCACGCAGGCTGACATGAGTGTAGCGGCCTCCTTTGGGCCTCTGTAGCCTGCTCTCTACCCAGCTGCTGGCACTTAGAATCTGGGCTGCGGAACAGCTCGGAGCACCAAGAACATCGGTTATGTCCGAGACTCCGAGTCCCGGCCTGCCAAGGCCCAAATGCGGGACCCGAGCAAAATGCTATGGGATTAATTTATTTCCCATAAATCACATTTTCTCTAACCGTGTTTAATGCCTCAGCATGTCTGATGTGATTGCCAGCTGTCCAAGCGAGGTCCCTGGCACTGTGCGGCCTGGGGGTAGAATTGGTGGTGGAAGAAGGGATAGTGGAGCTCAGGAGGCTCCGCCAGTCTCCCTTACCAGTGTGCGGGCTGGGTGGGCAGACAAGACGGCTGCGTTCTCTCGCGTTTCGCTCAGGGGCGAAATTCTGCCTCTCTGGTGTTTGTTTTCGCATCGTCTCCTGTGCCGCTACCCATGAGCCGCATGCTGGGGAGCTTCCTGAACTCATCTGCAGCTGGGAGAGGGAGGCCACTTTTGTGCGCCATTTCTGAAACAATCCCAAAGCGGGTGTTGTGCCTTCCTATGTTGCACGGTTGATGGGCTCTCCTAACGTAAAGAACTGAACGTCCGCCCTTGCCCTGAATGTTTGGGAACGAGAAATATTTGGGAGTCAGTCCTTGGCTTGGGTTTTCCCCGATTGCCGGTCTGCAGCCACGGTTTAGCTTTATGAAGGCCGACCCCCAAATACTGGGCCAAGTTCATTCCTGTACCAAAACCACCCCCCAAGTTCTGGGACTGTCAGGTATTTTCTTGGCAGAGAAATTTGCTTTTTGTTTAATTACATTTCACTGAAATGCCTCATTTCTCGACGGGGGTGACTAATGGATGTTAGCTCGGCTGTTTTATTGACGCTTAGGGGTAGGTGGGGAGAGAATGCCGATCGCAGGGCCTCGTAGTGTTGGCTACACTCCTTAAATCTCCTGTTCCTCGCAAAATGCCCTGCTGCCTGCAAGCTGCTTCGGCTGTGTTTCCTGAGCCGAGGTGCCGAGGGGCTTTCCTTTGTGTCAAGTGGAGCATACAGCTAGTTAGGGAGAGGGAAGAACTTGCAGCGGAGTTGCATGTAGTGAGATTTCGGTGGCAGTCTGTATATTTGTGGCTTTGCACTTCCATTGTTCTCTTTTTTTTTTTTTTTCCTTTCTTTTTTTTTCATAATAACGCTTTGCTCCTAGTTAGAGGCATGAAACATCCAGCTGCCTGAGGGGCAGAAACTCTGGGTCTGCCTTTGTGTGTGTGTCTCGTCATAGGAATATTGGCCTCTGGTTTTAAGAAACGTCCCCAAACTCCCCACTGTTGTGATGACTTATTGCACCAAATATTCGGGGAAACCAGTTGGTGGCATTTTCTTTCCATGATAAGTTGCTGCTGCTGAAACTGGAAAATCGGCGCTCGGCGTTTAATTAACTGGCCAGAAGACTCTGAATCACAGACTTGCATGTTTTGAAAATTGTAGTTGTGCCTGTTGTTGTTGTGCTGAGTCAAACTGGTTTGTCGGGATTAAGCGTCTCCTCCTTGGTGCCGAGCGCAGGGGGAGGGGCGACGGGCGGGTGTGTGTACACAGCCGAGTGCCCTCCAATGCACGGCACAAAATGTTCTAGGCCCAGTTCAGGTTGTGGATTTGGGTGCCCTGCTCCACTAGTTCGGGATTCTCGCCCCTTGGCCGGACAAGCCGGTGGGATGGAGGCCTATATTATATGGAGATATACTTATCTCATAGAACTGGAAGGGACCCTGAAAGGTCATCGAGTCCAGCCCCCTGCCTTCACTAGCAGGACCAAGTACTGATTTTGCCCTACATCCCTAAGTGGCCCCCTCAAGGATGGAACTCACAACCCTGGGTTTAGCAGGCCAATGCTCAAACCACTGAGCTATCCCTCCCCCGCTGGTTTCTCTGCAGGGCTCTCGGCCTGACTCTGCCCTAAGAGCCAAGGTAGCAACTGAAAGAGTCACTAAGCCGTCCCCAGGAGGGTCAGGCAGAGCCCCGCGTTGACAGGGAGTGAGCTGAGCACTCTGCGGGGTGGCACGGGGCTGCTAGCATCTCAGTCTTGACATTGGCGGGGTCTGTCCTGCCCTTGGTTTCCTCTGCCGTTTGGTTCAGCGCTAAGGGGTAACAGTGGAAGGAGAGGTGCTCTCTCACGGAGAGGGTCTGCTGCTGCCCTCCAAGGCTGGCCGCGTGTCTGGGAGGGAGAGAGTTGATGGCTAAGGGATGTGTGCTCGCAGCTCAGTGATGTGTGCTCGCAGCTCTCTGCACGTCGCACTCGGCACGGTACTAGGAAATAAACAGGCACAGAATGGAAAACCCGTTCTCAGCCCTTGAATTTGTCCTCTCCTAGTCCCCCTCTGCCCCCAGCCATGGGGCACTGGTGGTGGTGGAGCAGCCCAGTCTCGTAGCGGGATTTCCGAGCAGAAGCCACCATATTGGAAGGAGGGGGGGAAATCTTTCACCCGGGTCGTCTTCCCTCCCTCCGTCTCCTGTTTAGCTCTGGGCTGAGACGGGTCACAGAGCTGTCGTGTTTTGAGCACGTCGGCGTTATTTGGCTTGTCAGTAAAAGTCGGGAATTTCGATGGCCAAAACAACGATCGGGATCCCCTGCCCCGGTCTCGGCTTCCCTCCCCGCTGTGTCGGCATGGGTAGGCGAGCGGAAGAACCGCTCTGAACCCTTCGTCGCTCAGTAAGATCACGCTAAATGAGGCTCAAAGGGAACTTCTTTAAAAACGGGAGCGTTCTCCAGTCAGCCAAAGGGGGAAATACAATGATGGCCAAGCCCTGCCTGGCGCTGGGATAACTCGGAGAGATAGGGCAGACCAGGAGTGTTACTGACAGGCGGGAAAGGGCGGCAGCTTAGCCACGAAGGAAACCAAGAACCATTTTATAAGCAAAACAGGCCACCTACACATGGCTGCCTTGTGACTCTCCTTTCTGATTAAGGGCGCCTTTAAAAACAACCGTACCTAGGAACGTGCGTTGGCGGCGTTCCACTTTGGGGCTCTCTTCACGCTGAGCTGACGGTTCCCTGCCCTTGCTAATGGCACGTCCTGGTCGGGAAGATGGCATTGGAAGGGGTGCAGATCTGGCGGCCATGACGCCGAGCCTCTACCAAGCACCTCAAGTGCCGCATCCCCCAATGCTCTCTGCTCTGCAGATAGCCCTGGGACCCACAGCGCTGGTAACTCCTTTGGGCGGGGGGC
The DNA here is from genome assembly GCA_003942145.1 of Platysternon megacephalum. Classification (NCBI taxonomy): domain Eukaryota; kingdom Metazoa; phylum Chordata; order Testudines; family Platysternidae; genus Platysternon; species Platysternon megacephalum. The sequence goes on from QXTE01000343.1 coordinate 972,618, forward strand.
CTTTTCAACCCCCTGCCTCCCCGCAGCCTTGGGTCCATCATGGTGGAAGCCTTTCTGCTGGGCAGCCCCGCTCTCTGCGTCCGGGCTTCTTGCGCTCCGATGGGTTGCCATAGCGAAGCGCGATTGACTGGTCACCCCTCCAACAACTCCTCCATCCCTCCTCCTGCCATTAAGCTCATCTGACTCTTCTGTCTCCGCTTCCCATCAAGGTCCAGCACCCTAATGCACAATTGCCGAAGTGTCCGCACTTGCGGATGTTGTGCTGAGGTGTTCCTCTGCTGGGGGAGGGCGGTGGGGCCGTACCGGCTCATAGTACTTGTGGGCAGGAGGTGCTGGTTAGGTTAGGGGGTGCTTTTACATCCAGAGGAATGCCGAGTGGTGCTGAGACTGTGCTCCCAGGTAGGGAGATTCGGGAGGCAGGTTCCCCCAGCGTTGTTACCAGGGGGCACCTGACGGCAGGAATTCAGCAGCACAAACAGCTACCCCCAAGTCGCGTGACTTGGCTGCGGAAACCGTCCCCCGTGGATTTCTGTGTGCGTGCGGAAGCGCCCGGCCTCGCTGGTCGTTGTATGTCGCGGCAGGCTCCCCGCCACGGGCTGGCATGTCCCACCCATGCACTGGGAGCTGCCGACCAACACCTGTTTCCCAGCCCCCTCCCCTGGAATGCCAGCAGTCGCTGGACCTTCCTAGCCGTGGAGGGGGCTGCAGGCATCGGGCCTGACTCAGCCCGGAAGAGCTGCTTCGGAGAGAGTCAGAGTTGAGGCTGAAGTCACCCAAAGGCCCCCTTCTCCCCAGCTTTTCCTGCCCCCAGATGGAGCTGGGGAGGCAGTTAGCTCAGGGGGTGGATGGTCGGAGAGAGCGGATGTCCTAGGGCCTCGCCCTGCAGCCTCCTGGTGGCAGCTGCTGCAGCAGCATTTGCTCTGACCGGTTTCCCTGGGAGGTGGGGCCGTGTACCCTCGGCGGAGCGGCTGAAATCCATCCGAAGGGGGGTGGGGGAGGGGGTAGGAGAGGCTTGCCCGCTTCTCCAGCCAGCCCCACTTGTCACTTGACTAATTCAGCCAATTGCCCAGCGAGAGCCGAGGCCTGAGCAAGACCCCACTGTAGGGATCACTTGGGGGGGGCTGTTCTACATGCACACACAAATGGCGCGCAGTCCAAGGCCTTTTTTTTATTAATGAGAAAAATGTGCAGGGCTTGAACGATTGCCAGGAACAGATTTATTCTAGTTCCCCAGAAATTAAACTGAAATGAAGAGGAGAGAGTCGGCCAGGCCTGGCACCCCCCCACCCCCTCCTGATTCTGTGCTTGTTTTAACTTCGGAAGAATCTGACTTTGGAAGGGGAGGGGGCGGGGAAGGATATTTGGGTTTAAATAGTTCCAGATGGGTTTGGTGCTTGAGAGTTGGAGGAAGTGAGAAGAGAGCAGCGCGGAGATTCGGGTAACTGCCCCAGGCGGGAGTGGGGAGGGAAGTCTTGGCAGAAGGCTCCATCTCAGGGCTGACTGGATGGGATGCAGCTTGGCAGCTGAGCACTGCCTCTCCGAGCCGCTGTGTCTGTGGGCTGAGTGTCTCTGGATCTGCGATAAGTAACTTCTGGCCATTTTCCCCCTCCTCTCCTGGAATGTTTCCAGAAGAATAACCTGCAAAAACGGCACTCGGGGGAGGTATCCCAGCCCGGAAACGGCTGCCACCTCCGGGAGCCAGAGCAAAGCCGGAGACTGTGTCGTCTGCCTGCCCTCCCGTCACTTGATGGACGGGAGCTTGTTTGGTGGCCCTGAATTACGTGCAGCCCAGAGCCCTGGGCGCAGACGCCTGAGCACGGGCTCTGCCCCGCGGGAACTCCATGGAGCCAGATGTGCGGCATGGAAAAGCAGGGAGCTGCTTGTTTCTGCCGTGCCTGGCCCCGTGCAGAGGCAGTGCTGTGGCCCTCTCCCCTGGCTGTCAGGGACTTGTGAATGAGGCAGGCCGGCAGGCTGTATTCTCCTGGTCGCCACAGTCCTGGAGGGCGCGGAGTGGTTTTATTTTGCCATAAAGTCTGGAAACGAAGATGGGTTTGTGGAGCAGTTTGCTGCCTGTGTGTCCCAGTTAATAGTATTCGTGGCTCAGGCGGGGCTGATGTCACCTGCTCGGCTGAGTTATTCCCATGGCCGGAGAGTGGCCAGAGTGGATGTTTCTGCCAGGAGTGTGACTCGCTTTCCTGCCTGCTGGCCTGGGAGGTCTCTGCTGCCTGGGATTAGTCACATTCTCGCAGAGCCCAGATCGGACCCCAGGGTAGGGAAGTGGTAAGGAGAGCAGCCCCTTGCAATGGGGCAGGGAGATGTCTGTGGTGTGTTGGAGGCTGTAGGGCTGAGGAGAGGCCCCGGGGGCAAGAAATGGCAGCCGGAGGCTTGGCTGAGACCACTCTGAAACCTGTCAGCTTAGACGTGTGAGCGAGCCAGTGATCAGAGATTGGGGGTGGGGGAGAGAGCCAGTGATCAGAGATTGGGGGTGGGGGAGAGAGCCAGTGATCAGAGATTGGGGGTGGGGGAGCGAGCCAGTGATCAGAGATTGGGGGTGGGAGCTCTCTTGCGAATGAATCCATAAGCAGCCCTGTGGGAATGAGAGATGCTCCTTATCTGGGGAGAGCAGTGGGGGATGGCTCTGGGGCTCACACTTTGGGAAAGGGAGCTGGAGCCAGGGAATATCTGTTCTTCCACCTGAAGCCGCCTCCCTCTGCAGACCCTGGAGTTGCACGTGCTGCGTTGCGCTCCCGAAATCCCCAGGGTATTAATAGAACGGTAATTGCAGTGTTGAGATGGGCTCTGAGCAGCTGGCTCTAAATGGCTCTGGGTTCTCTTCCTCCTTGGTGCCTTCAAACGTGGCTGCCGCTGCCTGAGAAGTTGCTGAGGCCTGGCACTCTACGGGGCTGGTGGGGCTGCCCGCTTGGCAGATGGCACCAAAGGCTCCAGCTCAGAGCAATCACAATCCCCATCGTATGTGAGACCCTGGGGGAGCAGGCTGAGCCCCCTGGGGGGTTTCCCCTCCTCCCAGGCACAGTCTGCAGCTCCGCAAGGAACTTCTTGTTCTTGCCTGAAGCTTGGTGCCCAGGGGCTGCATGTCTAGCAGTAGCAGGGAGCTCTGCCTGGCAATGAAATGACGAGGCCCACAAATTGTTAGCGTCAGTCTGTTGTGATGTGGGGAAGAGTTAGACCCCCCCGGGGGGAGGGCAGAATGGTGAGCGGGGCAGCCCTGCATTGGCAGTGTCTGTCCTAGCCTCCGCTTGCTAGCAGGTCAGAGAGCCTCCGGGTTCGGGGCTGCCAAGGCAGCTCCCCTGAAAGCCCGTGACCTGGAGGAAATGAGCACTCCGGCCCTCCCTGTATCCCCAGCGCCAGCACTTCAGCTGCTTTTCCAGTGGGAGTGCTGGCACCTGTCCGACGTCACATGCTTCTAGTCTGTCTTGTTGCCATCCGAGAGCAGCTCCCGGGGAGAATCCAGTTGGAAACTTCCCTTCAGGGGTTTAGCGGCGGGCGGGTGAGACACCGGGGACTGAAGAAAATGCTCCAGCCCAGAGAAGCTACCTCTGGCCTCCTTCCTCTTTGGCCTGTCGTTCAGTGATTTTTGTCTGGGATTTATATTTGCAAATCACCCAGGGGGTCTGGGTGCGGGGAGTCATGAGCAGTGAGATGTTTACCTGGGGGATGAGGGGAGGGAGGGGAGATGCAGTTGCTGACTGCTCAGTCACACAACCCCTGCCATCTCCCCCTCCCCGCCCCAGGTTGAGTTGATTGTACTCTCTAGATTGGGCTAGTTTTCCAGGTGTAGGATTGGGGGGGGGGCAGTGCACCTTCCCCTAAAGCAGCAGGCTTCAGAGAGGGAAGAAGGCCTTGCAGTAAAGGAACTAACCCGGGACTCAAGATGTGGGCTCAGTTCCTGGCTCTGCTACAGACTCTCTGTATGGTCTAGCGTCGGGCACTGAATCTCCTAGTGCCTCAGTTCCCCATCAGGAAATGAAGCAACTTCCTTTGGCTTGGCTGTTTAGGTTGTAAGCTCTTCAGGGCAGAGACTGCCTTTGTGTCTGTACAATGGGGCCCCGATCTCATTGGGGCCCTCTAGGCCCTACCATAATACAAAAATAATGAGTGTGTTATTAAGTGCTCACAGTGCTCTTAACTCTAAGTGGGGCAGGCTCTGCCCACTGCCAGAGGCAAGACACTGGATTGCAAGTGCCAGTGTCTGGCTCAGCAGATCTGATCTTCTTTGATGATGTTCCAAACGTCCTTGGCACAAAGGGCCACAGCTGAGACACCGGCCCCGGTTTCCTTTTGCTCCCAGTGGATAGCTGGCTCTGAACTGAGGGGGTGGTGTGCCCTGTACCCCTGCAGCCATGTATGCGAGCGTCAACCCAGCCAGAGTGGGGGAGAAGGCAGGGTGGGAAGCTCTCTGGGCCATGATGTTCCCTCTTTCCCTCTGCGCCCATCTCTGGAGGTGAAACCCAGGTACCCGTGGGTTGGAAAGTGTCGGCAACGGGAACTTGTCATGTACGCCGGTGAGAGAGAAGAGAGGGACTCAAGGGGGTCTCGTGGCCAGGACCCAGAGGGCTGAGCGATCCGAGCTCAGGGTGCGGGGAGGTATTGGGCACTTGCAGAGGATTGGAGTTCAGGGCTCCCCTAGTTCTGGTGTGTGTCTGCAGCTGCAATGATTCCCGGCTCCTGCAGGGGGAGCTGCCACACAGCATCTGTCTAGATCAAAGGCAGCCAGCGAATGTTTCCGGCCTTTGCAATCCTGCAGAGGGCTGTGTCCTGTGCTCAGGGGTCACAGCCTCTCCTGGGCCTGGAATAGCTTTGCGCTGACAGTTCTGATCTCCTGGGGCGTGTGGGGAAGGAGCCGAGAGGGCCTCCCCTGTTAAAAATACTTGGGGGTGTGTAAGCAGCCTGTCCGTGGCTACTGCCAGTGCCCCGGCATTGCTCATTCCAGCCGGGGAGTCTAGCACCAAACCACGTTCGCTGTCTCCTCTCCCCGCTCACGGCACACGCGCCCCAGCTGCTGTCTCCCTCTGCTCTCCTGTCCCGCGGCCTGTCAGCCTCTCTCTTCCTGCCCCTTCCCTCACATGGAAAACCCTGTGGCTCGCCACCGAACCCTTCCCGGGAAATTCACCGTGAAGGGGTGAGAGTTCCCCAGCGCTGGAGCATGTGGCGGGGAGGGGAGCAAGCAGAGCTCCTTGCAGCCTGGTGAGGCATGGGCATTTCCTGCAGTGGGGGCAGTGGGGCTTACTGGTGGGGCCAGACTCTGGAACGGGGAGGGGGTTGATGGGATCTGCTTCGTCCGGAGGGTGTGGCACTGTCACAGGTCCTAGCGGTGCTCCCTGCTGGCCACCCACTAGGACAGCAGTGAGGGGAGTCCGAGCCTGTGCTCCGGATCCCTGGGGGCATGTGAAAGCTGCTGGCGCCTCAGGCTGCAGCACTGGGGCATCCCGTGGCCTGTCTGGCATGGGGCTCTTTGGCTCATCTGCCCTATGCCCCCAGATACCCCCATTACTTAAACACCCCCCTCCCTAGAACTCCCCCACCCCCCAAGGTGGGAAGCTTCTGGTTACAGTTGAACTCTCAGGGGCCCGCAGTAGTTGTAAAGCAGTCAGCACCACACTCATACGCTTTGCGCAGAGATTAGCCCCTATATGCTCTTTTATACTTAATCATACGAAGCACAGGAGAGTGCACATCATGCAAAACAAACATTAAATGCATGTCCCTGCCTCAGTTTCCTCACCACTCCAGGGCATTCTTTGGGCTGGGGTCTGAGTCCCTTGGTTTGTCCAGAGTCCTTGGGCCATCTGGGCTCAGGAAAGCAGGCAGGGCCCCTGCCTCCTGGGCTGGTACACGCTGGGTGACCTCTCCCTCCTACAAGTCCTTTACCCAGCTTCTGTGACCTTGCTGTGTCTTGCCCCGTGCTTCCTTCTCCTATCTCACCCCTGTTCCTGTGTGTTTCTTTATTTCAACCACTCTCGGTCACTTGTTTTACCCCTGGTAAGTTTCTGCTTCTCCTGCCTTCCCCTCTCCCTTCAGAAGGGTAGAGCTAGACTGGATTTCCAAGGCTTGAGCTGCTTTCTAGCATAACCTCTGTGAGGGCTAATTGTTACCCTTAAGTATTTCCCATTGCTCCGGTCTGGTGTGTACCTGCTCCAAGACCTGTTGGCAGTGCTGGATCCTCAGACATATAGGGACTCGCAGTACAGCAGCTTTTCATAACACAACTTCACACTATCAGCCAGAATGAATAAGTTATGCAAATATCGCCCCGGTTCATCACAGGTGTCCGTTGCCAGTGACTAGGGCTGAGTGGGATGTGGGCGCTTCTCTCTGGATGGGATTTGGGGTGTTGTGAATTCCCTAGCAGAAGCTGGTCAGCATTTCCCTGCCTTGGTTGAAGGCTCCTCCCAGGGGATTGGGGTGGGGTGGAGGGATCTAGGATTGGTTTGGACATTGGGGTCTGGGAAGTGCGTGGAAGGGTCTCCCTGCAGGGTCTGCCCTGATACACAGCCCTCTGTGTGGCTTTGCTTTTGTGTATGTGAAATGCGTGTCAGCGGGAAAAGTGCAACCTCAGGTTCTCTCCCACAGGCAGCCCTTTGTTTCCAGAGAAAGGGCCTCACTCCAAAGTCCTTTGTGCTGCAGTTTAGAACGGGGCTGGGATTAATTGTACCAATAGGTGCCTGAATGGGAAGCGCACAAGGCCACTCGTTCCTGCTATAATTATCTCAAAGCTGGGGAGGGAACTAAAATGTGCAGGAGATGCCCCCTTTGGTGGCAGCACCACCGGCAGGTCATCGCCTGTTCTGCTCCTGTATGCCGCCAATAAGCCACAACCAAACATCAGCAAGCTTCTGCCATCCACAGGCCCATAGAATCTTCCCCTTCTTTTCAGAGACCTCTCTATGTGGCTGCAGGGGAGGGGAGGTGACCAAGCCCCAGAGCCAGGCACCCCCTCCCAGCAAACACTGCGGTGTGCGTACTGTTTCCTCTTCCAAAGGAGCTGTGGATAGGATGAGGACTCATGAATAGCCCCACCCACTCATTGTCTAGCATCGGCACTGTTGCGTTGGCCATGGCCCCATTCCTGCTCTCCGGAGTGAGGCTCACCTCTGGTACGGACCCAAATGTTGGGCGCGCGTCAGAGATCCCTGGCTTCTGCACTCTCTCTCAGTGGGCTGCAGAATGAGCCCGGCCCCTCTGTTTGACGCTCTGGCCTGGGTAACCCATGAACTTTTCTCTGGGATCTTTCTAAGGAGCTCTTCGCTCGAATCTGAGCCCTTCTTTTTTCCCAATGGGGTAGGTATAGCTGAGAGGCCAAAGTCCTATCTTGCCAGAACATCATGATAGCTGGCAGTGTCGCAAGTTCAAAGCCAAGAAAGTGTAAGGTTTTGTACGCACTGGATCAGATTCTTGGACTCTTTCTGAGGAGCTGACTGAAAAGAACGCATAAGAACCTAAGGACGGCCATACTGGGTTTGACCAATGGTCCATCTAGCCCAGTATCTGGTCTTCCAGTGGTGGCCAGTGCCAGATGCTTCTGAGGGAATGAACAGGACAGGGCAATTTATTGAGTGATCCATCCCCTGTTGTCTGTCCCACCTTCTGGCACTCAGAGGTTTAGGGACACTGAGAACATGGGATTGCATCCCTGACCATCTTGGCTAATAGCCGTTGATGGACCTGTCCTCTGAACTTATCCAATTCTCTTTTGCCCCCTGTTGGTTCAATAAGTGCCCAGAATTACTGTGAGAAGTGGCCTCCCCAGTTTTGCATATGAGCGCTGGAGCAGGTACTGAGAGGAAATCCTGACCCTAATCCTGGTCAGTAGCAAAACTCAGACTGTAATGGGGCGTCAAAGCCTCAAGTACTGAAAAGTTTCTACTTCTGCTGCTTCTTCATAGTGCTCCGCCATCAACGTCAGCCTCGACCACCTATTCTTCCTCTTCTCCCAAGACACTCTTCATGCTCTCTTCCACTCGCAGATGACTTTCCATGTGGTGTGGATCTGTAAAGCTACTACCTGCTCCTTCTTCAAATCCTTCCTCAAAATACCCCTCTGCCACAATGCCCGCAAAAAGTCGCCAGCTAACCATGAATAAGCAGAGGGGTGGTGAGGTTAATTGCTTATTGTCTACCCGCCGCCTCTTCCGTATTGCTTGTCTTCAGTTGTGAGCTTGGGCAGGGCAGGCGATGACTGTGCCTGTTATGTTTGGACAACAGCTGGCACATCGCGCTTGCTATCCTAATTCTTTGCATCAGAAAGGGAAAGGGGCGGGTGGTTTGTATCCAATTTTGGATTTGTAAAGACTTCGAGTTGATGAAGAAAACAAGGTCGCGTGGTAGCATTCAGGACAGCGTCCTGCTGCGAACTGCCTCTGCAGCTCCATGCTTCAGGCGGCAGGTACAGCGAGTCCCAGAATCGTTTCCAGCATGGCCCTCACATACAACCAATCTCTGAGACAAGGTTACAGAAGGCCTGGAACGCCCAAGTGCCCCCACCGCCTCAGGCCTGGGAGCTGCCTTCTGCCCTCTGTTTACGGCCCTTTCCTTGGTTCGGAGCTCACTGTTAACTGACTGTCTCTCGTTTTTCTGTGTGGTGTTTGGCCTTGGCTGTGGGCTTGCGCTGTTGCCCGGCGGTTTCTCAGCTAAGATGGTGGATCCAGAATAGTGAGGATTCGGGCCGCCTGTCTCCTGTCAGAGTGACATGTCTGTTGTAGATCGACATGTGCGTTGCCAGCGCTACCTTGGAGAAGGACATTTCCTGGGTGTGCCAGCTTTGTCCCACGGGGGCCTGTACTGCCTGGCAAAGCAGGGCCCCCCTGTCTGCAGGAGGCGTTGAATGCTTCATAGCCTGTCAGGGTCCATGATATTGCTTCCCACCACGTGTCTCAGCAAGGCACAGGACTCCATTGCCCTTAATGTGGAAACTGCAGGAACACGATGTCTGGGAGGGAGGCTCCTCCCCCCGACGGCCAGCACACCAGCTACTGGGGGTCGGGGGGCGGAGATGGAGGGAATACTCCAAGTGCCATGGGTGGAATTTCCTTAGGCGTCATCGGCACAAGTGAGGACTGTAGCCAGGGCCGGCTCCAGGGTTTTTGCCGCCCCAAGCAGCAAAAAAAAAAAAAAAAAAAGCCGCGATCAGCCCTACAGCCGCCGCTTCAGTCTTCGGCGGCAATTCGGCGGCTGGTCCTTCGCTCCCAGCGGGACCAAGGGACCCGCCCCCGAAGACCCAGACTTGCCGCCCCAAAAACAGCTGGAGTGCTGCCCCTCTCCGTTGGCCGCCCCAAGCACCTGCTTGCTGGGCTGGTGCCTGGAGCCGGCCCTGACTGTAGCAAGGGAGTCTTTGGCTCTGTGGGATGCGTGGCACGGGTGCTAAGGGTCTGGGCCTCGCAGAGCCCGTTGTCTGTGTGCATGTCCACTGTCTTCAGCAGATGTCATCAGGGCACTGTGTCCCGTACTAAGAATCTATAGACTCTGCTTTAGCTGCAATCTCTGGAGTGGGGGAACGCCCAGTGGCTTTCTGTGCTGAGCTGTCCTGGGCATCCCTCATCCACTCATGTGAATGTCTGCGTCGCTCGGCGACTCGGGTCTGTTCACCTTCAGGTTTCCTCTGGCTCCTTCTTGGTGGAATGGCAGGCTAATTCTGGGCTCCTCAAATCCGAGTTCTCTCCCAAATCTGTCGCTTTCAGCCATTGGGCTCCCTAACCTTTATTTCTTTTCCCCCTCCCGGTGCACCCAGTACTGGCACCTGGAGACTGTCTCCATTGGCCCCCTCTGGCCCTTCTCAACAGCCTTCCTGAGCCAGCCCCCATTACAGCCCTTTCCTCTTCCCCCTCTGGGGTCAGCCACTCTCTCATTCCTTTTGACACGCAGTGGAGTTGCTTTAAATCACTGGGACCTGGAGGTGGGAGAGCAGAGCTAGGAAATCCATTCCCACTTCAGGCTGTTTTCTCCTCCCTTCTCAGACCCCTTGCACGAGAAACTGCTCAGGGAAGGGCTTTCCGACTGAACCATAGAAATACCCAGTCCGCTCTGGGGGGAGTGTGGATTTTATTCCGAGTATTTCCTAATCCCAAAAGAGGCTTGTGCCCCATCACGCTAGAGACCTAGGGTTCTACGCAGAAACTCAAGTCTTGTATGATTCCATTGGAAGCGATAATTCCTTCTCTCTGAGCCCTCGGGCCTGGCTCGGAGCTCTCCGCCTTGCTGATGCATGCCGTACTCCCCTGTCACATCTTCCTGCGCGAGTTCAAATGGCAACGTTCAGTCTTGGCAAAGACCAATCCCTGTCAATGCAGAGTACTTGTTTGGCTTCCCTACAGCCACTTGGGTCTCCATGAAATGTTTAACGGCAGTGGCTGCATATCTCAGGCATCATGGAACACAAGTGTGCCCATATTTGGACAACTGGCTCGTCAGGGCTCTGTCCTGGGCTCTGTCCTTTCAAAGGGTGTATATCCCTGCATGCAACTTGTTCCCCCTGCAGAGATCTGGGACTCCAAACAAACTGGCTCGGGCTGACTTTTATAGGAGCCACCCCGGTCTCCTGTGGCTGCAGCCTTTCTGCTGAAGGAAAGGCTCCTAGAAATGGGGAAAGCAAATCTCTGTAACGATGCTGGGGAACAGACAAGTCTCCCTGAAGCTGGCTTGTCTCATGGCTCTGGCACATGACGACACCTTTTGCCAGCTAGCGATGCCCTAAATCAGGGGTAGTCAATTATTTTTTGTCAAGGTCCGAATATCTTGGTCAAGGTATAGTCAAGGTCGAGACACCAGAGAAAATAATTAAACCCACACACACACACAACAACGAGTAAATAAAATTATTTTGGGGTCTGTTCCAAAGCATCTGGCAGTCCGGATTTGGCCTGCGGTCTACCTATTGACTACCCCTGCCCTAAATAGTTTGGGATGCTCCGCTTTGGTTGTCAGCGCGATCCAGTTACCTTGATCTCTCTCTCCTAGCCCCCTCGCTGTGGATGGCTTATATTCAGGCGGTTCTCCCATCCGGAGTTCTGCAGGAAACCTGGCAAATCCAGGATGTTACAAATATGCTGGAATTTAAGGCAATTTGACTCTGCAGCCTGGAGTGACTAGGGCATGGGGGGAGAAGCACTGTTGTGTTGAGGCCATGTGTGTGTGGGAGCAGGGATACTAAACCAGGTCTTCACTGCTAGGGGAAAGGTAGGACAGCTCTCAGGTAGAGAATGGGCATCACCAGAATCCAGACTAGCACTGTTGGTCTCTACGGGGAACCATGAGAATCAGTTTTATGGGGTGGGGCACAGTCACTTCTATAGACTGTGCCAAATGTTCTCTCTTATTTAAGGGCCACTGGAGATTTCTGATGCTTTCTCCTGGGCCATGCTCAAGACCTCTCTGCCATTTCCTGCAGAGAGACTCTTACCTCAGGAGAGCGAAGCTGGGCAGAGCCAGGTCTAATAGCCATTGCCTGGGCTGGTCAGATCTGGAGCATGGCTCTTCTGGTCCTGGCAGTGGAGCCTCCACTCTTTCCCTTGATGTTTCAACAACAGGGTCAGATTCTACATCTGGATCCAGACTCACTTTGCCTAATAGCAAGGGTGGTTTAAATGCTGTTTGTTCACAGCGCTTTATCTGGTGTCTAGGCCTCGCTGATCCTTGTATGTTGCTTCCACAAGGCTGAAATGTGGCCTCTTGTTTCATGGTTAGATTCCCTCTACAAACCAGGTCAATTTAGGTTCAGGCTCCTTGCTGTGGGTGGGTGGGGGTGCGCACATACGCTGCATCAGTGAAGGGGGACCTACAGGAGCTGATAGAGAATTAAAAATTGGGACAGTTGTTCCAATTCATGCCGGGGGAGTTGCATCCCACAGACTCAGAAGCCCAAGAGGCTTCACACATAGCCCTGAGCTTTGAGCAACGCAATTCTCTGTGCTGGTCACAAGCAAAGCAGCATTGTTCCTTACCCTCCAGTGCAGGGGCAGCATATGTCTCAGTGCATCTGTCCCACAGAGTTATCTTGATGCAGAAGAACATGCGCCGTGTCCTCCTTTCCGCCATCCACTTGGCTGGGAAAAGGAACTCCCTGGCGAACAGCTGGAGTTGCAGGCACCAAGGATGGGTGTGAAGCATCAGTCGCATAGTCTGTCTTGAAATGGAATTACCTCTCCAGAGAATGCCAAACGCCTGGTGTTTGGCACAAAAGCAGCAGTTCCTGCCCCGATGGGGATTCCTAAACAGATTGATTCCTCTGTCTCTCTGTGGCAAAATCTATGGGGAAGCCCAGCCCAGCCCAGACTGTTATAGTGGAGAGGGCTGTCAGAGCTCTTGAGACCAGTCTGGGATCCTGGTACCAGAGCTCACTGGCTCTACCAGGGCTGTGGTATTAATAGCATCTCCTGTAATCACCATCCTCCCCTTGGTTAGTCTCCAAGATTGGGATTCTGCTGCGGCAAGTCATGAAGAGGAAGGTTATTGACCAGCGAATGGAGTTTCCCATAAAGATGTGCATTAGCAGGGCCTCCTTCTTTCCTCGTTCTTTGGGGTCTTTTGAGGTTCTCTTGCGGGTGGCTGACATGTGGATCTCTTAGGCGCTGGGCCTGTGAGCAGAGAAGCCCCTGAGGGAAGAATTCCAGTTACTGCTCCTTTCCCTACTGGCCAGCACTGGGGCATCTGATCGTCCTCTCACTTCCTCTTCTAAAGGGTCCCCAGTTGGGGCAATTTCTGCTGGCCCGGGGTCGATTACTTGTATCCCATTGGCAGAATAGTGGTGAGTATTCTAGCATCATTGACTGTGCCCCGGGTTGTCGCTGGGATGCAGGGACGTGAGCCGTGGAGGAGGCTATGGGGATGCGCTAGTGAATGCTTGGGATGGGGAGCTACTTGCCCCCACACCCTGAGAGTGACGGTGGCCTCTGTATCCAGACTACGGTACAGCAGGGAAAGCCGCTTTCGAGTACAGCTCCTGTAAGAGGCAGATGCCTCATGGCCGGGAAAGGCTCCGTGGCAGTTGGGAGAGGCAGAAGGATCAGAAAGTCTCGGCCCTGGGCCGCGGGATGTGGCACTTCCCACAGCCAGGGAGGGAGAAATGCCCTCACTAGAGTGATGCCCCAAGAGACGCCAGATGCCTGTTCGCAGGCTGGGCCGACGAGCTCTGACTCCCTGCGTACAAACGGTGTTTGGATAGCGCTGCCCGTGCTGAGCGCTCGCAAGGGAGCTCCTGCTCCAGAGCTCGCCGATGAGACCACGCGCAAGGGAGTGGGATGGCCCAGGGACTGAGCGGTGGTGCTGGGTTCCCAGCTGCTCAGTGTCGCCATGTTTGAGGGAGTGGCACTGGGGAACTGGGATTTGTAGGCCTCCTGGGAAGTGTGTGTATAACGATACTGGTTCTGGCGGGACCCAACTGAGAGCGACAATTCAGGACAAATTTCTTAAAGCAGGACAGTTACAGCCCAAGGCTGGGGTTTCTATGCACACCAAGGCAAACCAAACCAGCCAGCCAGAGAAGACTTTGGTTTTACCCCACTGGCTAACCACAAGTCAGACAAGCAAGTCCCTTAGACGCTCCAGTTTCCCAGTATCACCCCCAGTGCCACTCGTTATGGGGACGAATGGTTATGAAAACCAATGCCCCAGTAAAAGAATAAAAGTTCTCTCGATCCCAAAGGACCAAGCCCCAGACCCAGGTCAATATACAAATCAGATCTTACCCACAAATCACGCTGTTGCCAATCCTTTAGAATCTAAAGGTTTATTCATAAAAGGAAAAAGATAGAGATGAGAGCTAGAATTGGTTAAATGGAATCAATTACATACAGTAACGGCACAGTTCTTGGTTCAGGCTTGTAGCAGTGATGGAATAAGCTGCAGGTTCAAATCAAGTCTTTGGAGTAGATCCCCAGCTGGGATGGGTCATCAGTCCTTTGTTTAGAGCAGGGGTAGGCAACCAATGGCACGGGTGCCGAAGGCGGCACGCGTGCCGATTTTCAGTGGCACTCACACTGCCCGGGTCCTGGCCATCGGTCCGGGGGGCTCTGCATTTTAATTTAATTTCAAATGAAGCTTCTTAAACATTTTAAAAACCTTATTTACTTTACATACAACAATAGTTTAGTTATCTACTATAGACTTATAGAAAGAGACCTTCTAAAAACGTTAAAATGTATGACTGGCACACGAAACCTTAAATTAGAGTGAATAAATGAAGACTCGGCACACCAGTTTTGAAAGGTTGCCAACCCCTGGTTTAGAGCTTCAGTTTGTAGCAAAATTCCTCCAGAGGCAAGAAGCAGGATTGAAGACAAGATGGAGATGAGGCATCAGCCTTTTATAGTCTTTTCCAGGTGTAAGAGCATCTCTTTGTTCTTACTGTGGAAAATTACAGCAAAATGGAGTTTGGAGTCACATGGGCAAGTCCCTGCATACTTTGCTGAGTCACAAGGTGTATCTGCCTTCTCTCAATGGGTCAGTTGTATAGCTGATGGTCCTTAATGGGCCATCAAGAGGGTAGGCAGAGCTGACACCAACTTGTCCGGGGTGTCACCCAGAAGCATAGCCTAAATTTGAAATACAGACAGTATAGAGCCAATATTCATAACTTCAACTACAAAAATGATACACACATATAGACCGCATAATCATAACCAGCAAACCATAACCTCTCCATAGATCCCTTACACAACAACCTTTATACAATATTTGCTGCAAATATATAACAGTGGTCGCAACAGTGATCTATACAGTTACAGATTATGTCAATAACATCACAGTGTGTTAGACGTGAGTTGGAGGTGGGGGACGGGGGTTGGCCTATAGGGCATTCTGGCTAAAGGGCACAAAGTTGGGAGGGGAGAAGGGGGAGTTAAGGGGAATGGGGACATGTGAACTGGATGGAGGAAAGACTCTTCTCTCTTCCTGTTGGCCGGGGCTATGCCCTGAAGAGAGGCTCCCTGAGAGGGGTAGTGAGTGGTGTGCCAAATGTGGGGGCAGTCTGAGACGGAGGCTGTCTGTGGGGAGGGTTTGGTGGGGGCACAGACCCACTTGGGGTTCAGAAGGGGCGTTTCTTTGCCCTGCAATGGCATTTTGACCTGAATCTGCTTTGTGCCTTCGGGAAAGGCCCTGGGTTTGGGGAGCTTGTGCTGGGTAACTGGGGGCGGGAGGTCAGCTGTGTTGGTCATGAGCGAAGACTTGTTTCGCTAGGCAGTGCTGGCACTCGGTGTGGGAGTGAGGTTGTCTGCTGGTCGTGGTGGAGGAGATGGGGGGTCGTGTGCCTCCAGGCCTCTGACACCCCCCCCTTCAAATAATTGCTAGGGTCACGGCTGGGGTTAAGACCAGGATTGAGACAGTTTGCTGCTAGCCAAGACTCTCCCACTGTAGCGTGCTCAGGTTCGGTAGGGCTGCCCGGCCTAGCCTGGGATTAGCCGCAGCTGGCTGCAATTCCAGCTCTCCTCAGACTGGCTTCTCGCTCCCCCCCACGGCTGGAGCTGGGGCTCTCGGGGGAATGCTGACGGGGAGGTTTGGCTTGTAATCCGCTCCTGGAATGTCGGCCAGACGGTCAAATTCTTCTCGCCTCTTGTGAAATGAGTGATGTGGGGCAGCTTGGGAGAGCAGCCTGCCGTCCCTCCCCCGCTGGAGAAACCTGCCTGGCCTGCACCGCCCTGTCATGGGAACAGGCGCTTTCAGCCTGAGCCGCAGCAAAGACACCAGTGCCAGGGCGGGGGGGCTGTTTCCCTGCTGGCAGACCCTCGCAGCAAAGGAGGTGTTTGGGGGGAGGAGGTTGTGTGGAGGCCCAACAAGCGGGGCTCAGCGTACAGGTTGCTGAAAGGAAGATGGCTGCTCTTGCTTGCTGTCCACATTCCCCTTCCTGCTGTTTCTTTGGTGGCTCTGCTCCCTTAGCAATTCTCCTGATGGGGTCTTTCCTCTCCCCTTGACCGGAGGAAATCCGGAGTCCGTCTCACTCTGCCCCTCTCCCTCCCGCCCCCTAAGCTGCGTTGCCTGCAAACGTTTTGAAAGATTTCCCTCCTGTTTTTTTCCCAACCCCTGACCTTGTCTCTCAATTCCATTTTTCCTTCAGAAACCCTGATGGATACGAAGTGGGTGACGTCCGAGTTGGCGTGGACGGCTCATCCAGAGACCGGGGTAAGACTCGGGTCCTCCTCTCGGAGCCTGCGCAGGGCTCTGGATTCCAGGTTGAGCTGCAGGTCTTATCCGTTCCAAACTGGGACGCTTCACGAGACAAGGGCACCCTTTGGGTTCCCTCCTGTGCCCGTTGGGTGCCTTGTGAAATCACCCCCGTTCCCCAGACCAGCTCATAGCTCTCTTTGATGCCGACTCCTTCATTACTATGGGAGTCGCAAGTGCACGGCATTACACCGAGAAGAGTCAAGTTCTCACAGGCTTCAGCGTGACGAGGGGAGTAGGGCCAGGAGGGAGCAGGGCAGGGACGGACCATATGGGTACCTCGGTTCATACTGGCTGTGTGCGTGTGTTGGTGCTTTTGGGGGTCATCACGTGTCTGGTTTATGCACTGGGGTTTGGATTAGTTTGCTGTGGGGGTGGGGCCGTGTTTTGAAGCATTCCGGTCTGCCCATCCCAGTGGCTAACCTGCCAATCTCTCTCCACTGCAGTGGGAGGAAGTCAGTGGTTACGACGAGGCCATGAACCCCATCCGAACGTACCAGGTGTGCAACGTGCGGGAGGCCAATCAGAACAACTGGCTTCGTACTCAGTTCATCCAGCGCCAGGACGTCCAGCGAGTCTACGTGGAGCTGAAATTCACTGTACGGGACTGTAACAGCATCCCCAACATCCCGGGCTCCTGCAAAGAGACCTTCAATCTCTTCTATTACGAGTCGGATACAGATTCTGCCTCTGCCTCTAGCCCCTTCTGGATGGAAAACCCCTACATCAAAGTGGATACAATTGCCCCCGATGAGAGTTTCTCCAAGCTGGAGTCTGGCCGTGTGAACACCAAGGTGCGCAGCTTTGGGCCTCTCTCCAAGAATGGTTTTTACCTGGCCTTCCAGGACCTGGGCGCCTGCATGTCCCTCATCTCTGTCCGCGCTTTCTATAAGAAATGCTCCAACACCATTGCTGGCTTTGCTGTTTTTCCGGAGACCTTAACTGGGGCTGAGCCCACTTCTCTGGTCATTGCCCCAGGGACCTGCATCCCCAATGCAGTGGAAGTGTCTGTGCCCCTGAAGCTGTACTGTAATGGAGATGGAGAGTGGATGGTACCAGTTGGAGCCTGTACATGCGCTGCTGGATATGAGCCTGCCATGAAAGATACCCAGTGCCAAGGTAAGCACGTGGCTAGATGGCCTGTAACATGTTCTCTTCCTCTGGAGTAAGGTATGTGTCTAAGCAGAGGAGGTGGGTACTTCTCTGCTGGACCAGTTGTGAGGTCAGCGGTTTCTGTGGCCTAAGGCCTGGCACTTGCAGCGACTCCTGCTCTGTCCTGGATATGGGAGTTTGATCTTCTGTGATTCTAGCTTAATGACCATCTGTACTTCTGGGTCTCCGCCTGGGTGCCTGATGGTGTTTGAAGCCTCAGAGCTCACACCGATGTTACCTAGTTAACATCCGCTGTAGTGCACTCGCTGGCACCCAGTGGGTTCCAGCAGCTGGGAGCTATGGCCCAGGCCTGCCACCTCCTGGTCCTTTCCTTGGCATCAGGGCGAGCACCGCATGCCATTGAGGGGTTCCAATTTTGCTGGAGAATCATAGAATATCAGGGTTGGAAGGGACCTCAGGAGGTTCTAGTCCAACCTCCTGCTCAAAGCAGGACCAACTCCAACTAAATCATCCCAGCCAGGGCTTTGTCAAGCCGGGCCTTAAAAACCTCTAAGGATGGAGATTCCACCACCTCCCTAGGTAACCCATTCCAGTGCTTCACCACCCTCCTAGTGAAATAGTGTTTCCTAATAGCCAGTCTAGACCTCCCCTAGAACCCCTTCTGATTTCAGCTTCTGATGTCCCTATTTACAGGCCTAACAGGGAACCTTGGGATCAGTGGGTCCTGCCACTTACTGAATGGGATACTCAGTATGAGGTCATGCCAGAACCCAGTCCCCACCCCATTCCACTTCAAGTCTTCCTTGCACTAGGCAGCTATGGGGTGAGGTCCCTGTATCTCTTGGAGAGGGAGGCTAGAGAAGTGGGGCTGATGTCGGAGCCATACTGCATCTCTGGGCAGTATAATCCTTACGTTAAATTCTCAAGATTATTCAGGACCCACAGCCATTTAGGACACTCACTTCCATGTGTCCGTAAGGCAGCAGCGCAGGAAATAATGTGGGTTCAACCTTAATTTGTACAGAGTAGTGCCCCTGGGGCAAACTGCAGGAGTGAGGGTGTTGGGAGAGCGTCTGGCAGTGGTGGCGGCCAACTGTCCCCATCAGAGCCTGCAGCGGTATCCATATTTAGAGAACTGGCTTCGAAGAGCCTGTACTTATAAAGGTGTGATTCATTTGGTTCTCTTCTTAACCCTAAGGTCAAGAGTGAGCATGGGGAAGCTGGCTGTGGTGTTGCTCAGATTCAAACCTTGATAGGGTCTCTCCTGGATTCCAAGGGGGCCTTAGCCCCCTTCCAGGAGATGGGGGGGCTTCTAGCAAGTGGTCTCAGAGACTAGATTGTGAGGCAGAGGCCCTGCCCGGCAATACTCAGACAATTCACCTTGCACAGGAAGCTGCTGGAGCTAAGACTTTACCCAATTTGTGTCTGTGCCTTTGTTTCTCTGACCAGAGAAAAGGCAATAGAGGTTCGAAGGAGCAGTGCTCTGCAGCAGTGAGTTATCTGAACAGCCACGGAGATCCTGGAGTCATAGTGAGCCAACGAGTAACGTTTCTGAGGGATGGGGCTTCTGGTAATGCTTTCAGCTTGCCTTCTAGGGCAGGAGGGAACAACTCACCAGCAGATAAGTCAGATCAACATGAGTAGTTTTCATGGAGACTTTTGCCAAATGAGCTTCCCCCCCATCCATGAATCTGAGTCAGAATAGTATCTGTCTACTCCAGTGCATCAGGGGTTCCAACTTTGTGTTAAATGATCATTACATTGGGGAAGCGGCTGCATGTTTCGTTCCCCATCTCCTTCTTTCAACAGAAGTTGATCAAGAAGTGATCTCAGTTCTGTTATCCTTGTCCATGGCAACCCCTTTGTTCTTGCCCAGACCTCTTTCCTCATCAATAAGGAAAGCTCCTTAGACCTAAAAATCTCCATGTGATGCACCAGTTGCTGGGTTTTAAAAGGGGAATCTTTGCATTTCTCTGGGAAAATCGTGTTGTGCTTGTGGAATAGGAGATCTTTTGCTAAATGGTCACGTGTCCACAAACGAAAGCAGCTTAAGGATTCGGAGAATCTAGAAAAGTCGCTCCATTTTCTTGTCCCTTTACCAGTCATTTTAGAGTTCTTCTGTTGTTAGTGAGTTAAGGATTGCCCTGGGATACAACCAAAAAGTAATCTCTGCCTTATCTTGGGGGGGGGGGAATAGCTCAGTCGTTTGAGCATTGGCCTGCTAAACCCAGGGTTGTGAGTTCAATCCTTGAGGGGGCCACTTAGGGATCTGGGGCAAAAATTGGTCCTGCTAGTGAAGGCAGGGGGCTGGACTCAATGACCCTTCAGGGTCCCTTCCAGCTCTATGAGATAGGTATATCTCCATATATTATTATTATTATTCCACGCACTTGTGCAAGGGAGGGGTCTTCTGTCATCCTTTGGAAAATAGTAGAAGGTTTGGTGCATGTGTGTGCCCGTTTGCATGCAAACCTAACCTGTCTAAGATGGACGTTATAGTGATGTGGACCTTGTTAGCTCATTCCATTTCTCTCTGCCTCCCTTTCCTAGTCATAAAATGGGGATGTTGTTTATTGCAGAGCACCCAGGGGTCCTAATCACATTTGTGGCCCCCATTGTGCCGAGCGCTATTCAGACAGAGGTAGAAATGGTATTTGCCCCAGAGAGTTTTAGTGGTCAGTGTTACTTACCATCCTTTGTAAAACGCTTTGTGATCTCTGGGTGAAAAGTGCCTATAAGGGCCAGGAATCATTTTAATGGGGGGGGGAGAAACCAATCCTGAGTTACTGCTGAGATGGGGAAAACCCTGCTGTAAATCCACCCCACTGCCGACTTTCTATGGCTTTTGAAGAGATCGTTATCTCCAAGCAGCGGCGGGATTAGACTTTGTATTCAGACCGGTTAGACATAGCTCGTATCCTGCTCCCTCGGGGGTCAAGGACTCATTCCGCCAGGCGGAAGGCAGCGTCTTTGGCGTGCTTTGTACGGTACGTTTCCACAGCATTGATTCGCCGTCTCGTTCTCAGGCGCATTGTCTTTATTTTATTAGCACACGGCTCTTTCGGGGCGGTTGCCCTGCTCGCTGCTCTCCCAGAATGGGGATTTCCAGAGGCAGCTCTCTCCGGAGGGAGAAAGGTTGCTGACCCGTGGCTGTGGTGCTTGGATTACATTGCCTCTGCGGCTCCACCAACCCCACCCAGCTTCTCTGGACTCCTTTAGATCACTGAATGAGGAGGAATGTTGTGGGGGTCGGGGAGGATTTGCTGCCTTTTCCATACTGGGGCTCAAATGCTGAGTTCCTCAAAGGGATGCACCATCTTCTCCCCCACCCCCAAATGGTTGCTAATTTCCAGAGGGTCCCAGGCCAGCTGCATTGTGAGCATGTGCACTCCGTCTGCTTTGTGTGACTCCAGGTGCATCTGCACTGCAAAAAAGAAAGAAACCCACCCAGGGTCAATGAGTCTGAGCCCGGGTCAGCTGACTTGAGCTCACGCTGCCGGGCTAAACCTAGCAGTGTGGATGCTTGGGCTGCTATTTTTAGCCCAAGCTGGCTTGACCCGGGCTCTGAGACTGGCTGCTCCAGGTGATTTTTTTTTTTTTTTTTTGCAGTGTAGACGTGCCCTCATTGCATTGCCTCAGCCAACTGCTACGTCACCTTTCGTTTGTTTACTGCGTCTCTTTCTTTAAAAACAGACGATTCCTACTTTGGATGGGACAATGTTAGGGTGAAATCGCCCACTGGAGTTTTTTCCTCCAAGTGCAGGTCATGTCAGACCCGAGCCAGCGCTAGGCATAAGTAGACTAAACAATTGCTTAGGGCCCTGGGCAGCTCAAGGGGGCTCCTATTAATTATTAATATGTGGGGGGGGGTCCAAATATTCCTGCTTTGGGGCCCCCATGGGATAGCACTGGCACTGTGTCAGACCTTTGTCTTCGAGGGAGCGACGCAGAATGCATGGTATCTTTGCTTCTGACATCTCCCACCCTCAAAAAAACTCTTGTAGGGGACCGTTTATCCAGTTTCCTTCATGCCTGGTGTCCGTCACATCAGATTGATGGGATCTCTAGAGATGTCTGTTTGAAGTCTCATTGACAACACACCCCTTCCCCATGTCCTTCAACGTTCCTACTCACATGATCATCTGAGACAAGATTGGAGGCAATATATTCAAAGTAATCCATTTCCTGGAAAGCAGCCCAGCTTCCCTGATTTCTGTGCACATAAAATCAGAATCATCGTGTTACAGGAACAATGGGCTTTGTGTACTTTTCCTTCTCTTTTGTTAGAATAGAGAAATGTGATTGCATAGTTCAATAATATGTGAATATCTAATCGGTTACATGCCGAAAGAGAGCGCGCCCAGAGCATGCGTGCTATGCTGTTCTCACTCCTGAATTTATTCCTCAACCAGTTCTCTTCCAAACTCAGCAAAGCACATGTTCCGTCAAAGCCTGTGTACTAAATTTGAGCTTTTTCAAGGGGTGCTGTTGGGTCAAATTGGGGCCAAAGTCTGGACTTTGTAGAAGCAAGCTTTTTGCAGCCAATGACCAATAGAAATGTTACCGTGACTTTTTAAAAAACTGCCTACTAATCATAGCATATGCCAATTGTTTTCAGCCCCACGTTGCAACACTGGGTTACTGCATGAAAACCAGGCAGTGAAACTAATTATTTAGATAATTAAAAGAAGAGGTGACCGATTCCAAGAGAAGAAAGCTAGAATTTTTAAAATCTGTTACTTGCAACACAATTAAGGAAATCTGACTCCTAAATAGTATTTCTGCCCCATCAGTGCCCTTTAAATTCATATTATTGTGATTTGAGTAAAAAAAAATAATTAAATTATCTTTTTTAGAGTTGGTTTTACACTTTATTTGGGCATCATTCAAATACCCAAAGGCTTTTTCAAGTTTACTCCAACCTGTGCGTCTTTCCTCCCCTTCCCCCCAACGTACCACTTTTGGACTGAACCGGCATGAGAGAGTTCAGCCCAAAGGGCAATTTTTCTTGAAATGAAGTGCCTTGAAAATAGAGGCTTAGAATGAGCGTTGTCTCTTGAACCGCAGCCGGAACGTTGCTGCCGTGACGCTAATCCATCTGTAGGCACTTATGGAAGAGTAATGTGAGTGAACGGCGCAGGTTCATGAAGCGCAGATTGTCCCAGGCAAACTTGATTGCTGCCTTTAACAAAATGACAGGGTTGCCGGACAAAGGGATGTGATGGGTTTAATTTATCTAGACTCGTGAGGCTTTTGCTTTAGTCCTGCAGGGAAAGGAATAGAGAAATTGGAAAGACGCTGTCTGGGTTAGAGTACTGGAGTGTGGATCGAAAACTGTCTCAGCCCTTAAACAGTATAATTCGAGGCTGTTATCCACCCCTAAGAAGGAGCTATAACGCAGCAGAGTCCTACAGGAGTTGCTGCTGGGGCGGAGAGTAACAGCTTGACTAATGATCTGGACAGTGAAGTACACTGTACCATGCAGTTTTGAATTTTCATGCTGTCGGGACAATCCTCCCTCATCCCTGCAGAGGGAGGGGACCTCGGAATATCGAGTTCAATGTGTATCGGGGAGAGGGGGGGAGGATTCCCTTCTCCTTGTGCCCACATCCAGTGCGGTAATCGCAGGCCCTGTACATGGTGAGTCATGGTGTGTGATGTTGGGATGATTTATTTCGGTGTGTTTTAGCTCCCTCCCTTTTCCCTTATTCACAGGGGTGGGGCTTTGTTTTTGAAAGAGAAGCTTTCTGCAACCAGACCACCTGGTACTGTCATTCTGTCTGACTCCAGAGGCTAAGCAAGATTGGGCTGAGTCAATACTTGGATGGGAGAGATCTCTACCGAAAACCCCAGGTGCTGCAGGAAGTGGTGTTTTGGCAGGTGGCCCTCTGAGCTGGTGCTGCCCGTGATGCAAGCGATGCTGTGTCGCTGGAGGAGTAATTGACTTGCAGGCCAGATGTGAAACCGAAATCCTAACTTCTTGTGGTATCATCCTGTGGCAGTGTCATCCCTGCAGCCCTGGTGAAAGTCCAGAGTGAGGAACTACTTTCTGCCAGCCTGTCCCCCTCCCCTGGTCCTAGTAGCTTGATTTTTTTTTTTATTATTATTATTTTTAGACAGGGATTCTGCTTCGCTTCCTCTCCTGCGTCCAGTTGTGCTGTGACTGTTAAATGGCTGCCACGTTCCCCCTAGAGGTGGCTGCATCTCGGTTCTGACAGACGTGATCCGTGTGTCAGGAGTCTTCTGGGGATTCTTCAGCCTGAAAAGCACTTACAGAAATGTCAGGTCCTGTCGGGAGGGTCAGGGGATGCTGGCTCTTTAGCCTAAGCTGTAAAGACTCATGCTTCCATCCTTGGGGAGCTCTGGTTCAGTCCCGGGGGCATCGGCCCAGACTGTGGTTGTCACATGCAGTTTCTCACAGAGAAAGGATGGTTCGGTGGTTAGGGCGCTAACTGGGGACATGGGAGACCTGGGTTCACGTCCCTGCTCTGCCACAGATTTTGTGTTTTCTTGTGTGAGATCACGTAGCCTCACTGTGCCTCCGTTTCCCCATCTGTACAATGGGGATAATAGCAATGCCCTGGACTCATGGGTGCTAAGAGGATAAATACAATGGAGAGAATGGATCCTACAGTGACAGAGCCATGTAATAAGTAGCTTGGATAGGGGAAGCAAGAACCCCAGAAGGATGAGTCTGCTTCTGTCACTGCCAGCTCTTTTCCAGACTCTGGAGGACGTCGAGTAAAGCAAAACGGTTGCACTCCTGTATCTGGGTGTAGAGGCTCAGGAGATTTTATCGGGATGGGAGAGTGACTCTGCTAGAGCCTGCACCTCTCTGCTCCTCCCCGGGACTGCTGGCTTGAAACTTGTCGAGGTGGTGATGCTATGAGTCAAATCGGTTACTAATTGTCTCGCACTCCAGTGCCTTTCATCCCAAAGTACTTAATAAGCAAAATAAATAAGTGATGACAATGCGTTTACTGCTGTCTAACCAGGGGCTCCCCTACTGCATTTTCAGCTTGGAAAAGAGACGACTAAGGGAGGGATATGATAGAGGTCTATAAAATCATGACTGGTGTGGAGAAAGTAAATAAGGAAGTGTTATTTACTCCTCATAACACAAGATCTAGGGGACACCAAATGAAATTAATAGGCAGCAGGTTTAAAACAAACAAAAGGAAGTATTTCTTCACACAACACACAGTCAACCCGTGGAACTCCTTGCCAGAGGATGTTGTGAAGGCCAAGACTATCACAGGGTTAAAAAAAGAACTAGATAAATTCATGGAGGATAGGTCCCTCAATGGCTATTAGCCAGGATGGACAGGGATGGTGTCCCCAGCCTCTGTTTGCCAGAAGCTGGGAATGGGCGACGGGATGGATCACTTGATGATTCCCTGTTCTGTTCATTCCCTCTGGGGCACCTGGCATTTGCCACTGTCAGAAGACAGGATACTGGGCTAGATGGACCTTTGGTCTGACCCAATATGGCCGTTCTTATGCATTGGACATTGATAAAAGAAGGAGTGGGGCTTGGAAGGAAGTAGGTTCTTCCACCATAAGTACAGACCCAGGCTAACCAGATCAGACCCAGGACAGTGGGTGCTGGTAAAAACCAGATACAAAAATCACTTTTCTCTCAGCTGAAATGCAGCTGCTTCTGGGCTAACAGGCCCACAGCGACGCTGCACACAGTTTAGAACAGGAAGCAAAGAAGGCCATGACCCCTCGAGTATGCAGGAGGCTGTCGGGAGGCAGGGTACTATCCAACTTGGGATCTAGCCAGAACTCCTCAGTTTCATCGCCTCAGTAAAGCTGTACTTGCAGCATCAGAGTTTCCTGCCTTGTGCAAACTAAGGGAGTTGTCTCTGTTTTGGATTTTCTGTGTTCCTGATGGACTCAGGCTTCTCTTGCCAGCTGTTTCAGCCTGACATGTCCAAGGGGCTTCAGTCATTCCTCATCCCTTCATAGTATGGTTCCTTAAATCTGAACTTGTATCCACCGGTTTGTAGCCATACGGGATGTAAGCCTGGCTATCTAAAGACACAGAGGCTTCTTTGTTTGTCTGCAGTCTCCATTTTTCACTTAAGCGTGGTTTGGTAGTGGCCGTGGAATCGGCTAGGTGAGTGCGAGCCGCAGACCCTCCCTCTGCACTTTCCATCAAGAGAAAGTGTACATGGGAGACACCATCCCCATTCGTGGCTAGTGGTGGTCCTGGATTTTCATCGGAGCCCGTCCACGTACCAGTATCTCCTGGTTTGTAGGGCAAAGCCAGGATAAACCGTCTAAATGGTAAAACTCTTAATCTACCAGGCTGTTGGGGGTCCCAAAGACCTGGTGACTTCATCTCAGAAAGTAACACAATGGAGCGCTGTAATCGGTGTGGGATGACCTAGCTGGAACCTCCGTGTCTAAAGGACTTGGAGCCCAGTCAGATGGAGGGGGATTGCAGCTTCTGCAGCCTGCCTGCGTAATGTCTCTGTAAGAGTGTGAACCAGCCTCCTGGTAGACTTAAAAGCATTTGCTTTGCTGAGTCTAGATTGGATTTCCAAATCAGAGTATTGCATAAGGCTCTTAATCAGTAGCACTAGGCTTTTTCCTGAGGGTTTCTGCTGCTTAATTGTCTCTTAGGGTGGGGAACTGCAAAGACAGTGCAGTGAAGGAGAAAGAGAGGTTGCGCACTCACGAGTAAGTATTGCTTTGGTAGATCCGCACTGACCTGCCCTCCTTCCCTCTGCATTGGAGTTTTCAGTGGTGTTTCCGTGGGAGGGAGAGGAACTAAGCAGTGGCTAGGCATTGGTCTGACATACCCTGGTGTTCTAGCCCCTAACAGCTCTTCTGCTTTGCATGGTGATGCGTGTGGCAGAGCATGCAGCCCCTCCAGGGAGGGTCTGTAGTGGTAATACGCTTGGAGAACACTTCCAGTGACAGACCGTAACTACTGGCTGAGGCCATGTCTACGCTACAAGCTTTGGTCAACGCAAGTTACGTCAGCATAAAACTACTGCACTTAGTATATCGCTTGTGCGTGTGCATGTGCTCACCAGGAATGCTTGTGTTAGTGCACCATGCAGTGCACCGCGAGGAGGTATCACAGCATGCAACTTGCCGTTGTCCAGTGCTCTGTCTTTTGGGGAAATTTGGCAATGCGTAGTGGGGCAGAATTGAATCTCACAGGCGTGACTGGGAGCAAAGGGTCAAGGTCCCATCATGCAACTTTCTCCATCCTGTAATGCCATCCATATCCCATAATTTTTGTGCCTTTTATTAAAATCCCACAAAGCCACACAGTGCTCCTCGCTGTCCGCCACTTCTGACCGAACATGGAGCCTGCACAGCTCTGCATTGCTTTCATGAGCGTTGCAAACCCAGGGTGCACGATCCTCCAGTATTTGCAGAGCTGCACGAAGAACCACAGCAGCGGGGGACAAGATGATTCTGTGGAGGACAGACTGCTGGGAGTCATAGTAGACCACAAGCTAAATATGAGTCAACAGTGTAACACTGTTGCAAAAAAAAAAAAAAAAAAGCTAACTTCATTCTGGGACGTATTAGCAGGAGTGTTGTTGTAAGCAAGACACGAGAAGTAATTCTTCCATTCTATTCTGCGCATATTAGGCCTCAACTAGAGCGTTGTGTCCTGTTCTGGGCGCCACATTTCAGGAAAGATGTGGACAAATTAGAGAGAGTCCAGAGAAGAGCAACAAAAATGATTAAAAATCTAGAAAACATGACCTATGAGGGAAGATTGAAAGAATTGGGTTTGTTTAGTCTGGAGAAGAGAAGACTGAGAGGGGACATAACAGTTTTCTAGTACATAAAAGGTTGTTACAAGGAGGAGGGAGAAGAATTGATCTTCTTAACCTCTGAGGATAGGACAAGAAGCAATGGGCTTAAATTGCAGAAAAGGAGGTTTAGGTTGGACATTAGGAAAAACTTCCTATCTGTCAGGGTGGTTAAGCACTGGAATAAGTTGCCTAGGAAGGTTGTGGAATCTCCCATCACTGGAGATTTTTAAGAGCAGGTTGGACAAACACCTGCCAGGGATGGTCTAGATCAGGGGTCGGCAACCTTTCAGAAGTGGCGTGCCGAGTCTTCATTTATTCACTCTGATTTAAGGTTTCGCGTGCCAGTCATACATTTTAACGTTTTTAGAAGGTCTCTTTCTATAAGTCTATAATATATAACTAAACTATTGTTGTATGTAAAGTAAATAAGGTTTTTAACATGTTTAAGAAGCTTCATTTAAAATTAAATTAAAATGCAGAGCCCCCCGGACCGGTGGCCAGGACCTGGGCAGTGTGAGTGCCACTGAAAATCAGCTTGTGTGCCGCCTTCGGCACGCGTGCCATAGGTTGCCTACCCCTGGTCTAGATAATACTTAGTCCTGCCATGAGTGCAGGGGACTGGACTAGATGACCTCTCGAGGTCCCTTCCAATCCTATGATTCACGGAGCAGCGGCAGATGGTGGAATGCTGTCTCTGGGCCTGAGAAATGAGCATTGACTGGTGAGATGACGTCCTAATTCAGGTTTGGGATGACAAGAACTTTCGGATGCAGAACTTTCACATGAGCAAGGTCACATTCCTGGACGTGTGAGCCAAGCTCGCCCCAGCCTTCTGGCACCGGGACACCAGAATGAGAGCTGCACTGACAGTGGAGCAGCGAGTGGTGATCATGCTGTGGAAGCTTGGAATGCCGGATTGCTACTGCCCAGTGGGAAATCATTAGGGTGACCAGATGTCCCGATTTTATAGGGACAGTCCCGATTTCTGGGTCTTTTTCTTATATAGGCTCCTATTACCCCCCACCCTCTGTCCTGATTTTTCACATTTGCTGTCTGGTCACCCTAGAAATCATTTTGGAGCTGGAAAATCCACCATGGGGGCTGTTGCCATGCAAGTGTGCAGGGCCATTGTCTCTGGCTATGCAGAGCTGTGACTCTTGGCAACGTGCAGGACATAGTGAATGGATTTGCAGCAGTGTGGTTCCCAAATTGCAGTGGAGTGATAGATAACACGCCTCTCCCTATGTTAGCACCAACCCACCTTGCCACAGAGTACATCCAACAGAAAGGGCTACTTTTCTCTGGTTATGCAAGTGTTAGTGGATCACGGGGGATGCTTCCTTGACATCAGCATTGGCGATGTTGAAATGACACCTTGTCGACACCAAAGAAAGAGGCAGCTGCCAGCTCAGCCAGCACAGAGTGACTGTTGAACGTGCTTTTGGTAGATTGAAGGGACGTGGACGCTGTTTACTCACAAGATTGGACCTCATTGAGAAAAATATCCCTATGGTTATAGCTGCCTGCTGTGCCCTGCGTAATATCTGGGAAGCAAAAGGAGAAAAGTTGGCTCTAGGGTGGAGGTGGAGCAGCTGTGTGCTGAGTGGGAACAGCCAGGCACAAGGGCTATTGGAAGAGCTCAATAAGGAGCTATGTGGTTGAGGGAGGCCCTGAAAGAGCACTTTAACAGTCAGCCGCAGTAATGGGGTGTGATGGACTGTGCTGTACCTGGCCCTGGAGCTTTGGGGGCTGTTAGGAATTGGGTGGTGCTTGATGTGCATCTGTAAATATCACACTGGCTGTTAATGTACCTCTTAGTCTTGTGGTGCTTGCTGTATATTTACAATTATTACCGTTGTTAGGCCCTGATCCTGTGAGTTCTGTCGTCTTGTACAATAACAAGTAGTGGGCACTTTCAGTAGCGCTAGGCATTTGGCAGCATATATTGTGAAGTAACAAAGATGAATTGTTTACCAAAAATAGATGTTTTTATTGGATACCAAAAACAGTTCGGGGGGGACCCAATATGCAGTTAAAAACCAATACAACAAACACTTCTGTTCCGTTAGTTTATTTCAGAGCTTAACACAGGGAAGGAACATTCATGTCCATTTCAGTGCATTGTGGCTACACGTGCACTGACTTGCAAGGGCCACAGTTGCCGTAGGTGAAGCTGGGGTTGTCCTTGCTGTCCCTGGCGTGGAATGGTACGGGTAGGGGTGCAGTCCCTGACGCCATGTGGAGTATTGGTTGGTGTAGGGAGTTCTCCATGGAAAACTCCATTTTTATCTGCGAGCCTGTGATTGTTGGACCTGTAGGTCTACAAGACACTGCAGCATTTGTGAGGCACAAAGTGGGGTGAATTGAAGAACAATAGAGGGAGACAGTGGCTCTGGATCTGAATCTCTGCGCTCATGAGACCCCACTACAGCATCAAGGGCCAATGGTGGTGGTGCTGGGCCATCTTTCTTCCGCAGCAGCAATGAGGAGGAAGGTGCAATATGGCGTGAAATTAGGAAAGAAGTTGGCATTAGTTCCCAGGTGTCTGCTTTGTGCTGATGGCTGCTGAAAGAAATTAGTGTCTGTAGGAAATCTGGAGGATTGGACGGGCAAGTGTATAAAAACAAGCCATTGTGTGATTACGAAATGCCCCACACCCTGTGTGCAAGGCTGCAGTTCCCAGCTGGAAAACTTCCCGCTGTGGGTGGTAGGAAATGCCTCGTAAACGGAAACTGCTTTTGCCTCCCCAGAGATGGAGCGGTTCAGTCTTCTCATCTTGTGGGTGATGAGTTGTAGCAGGGCTAGAGCAGGAGGCTCCTCTGCTGGGATGGAGCTGCTGGAGACTAACAGTGATACCTGAAGGCAGTTTGACACCTCGGGGTGGGTAGGGAGGGAGGGATGTCCTGAGCGTGCCTTCTGTGGAGTGGGGAGGGCTCTCTGGTTAGAGACGGGCAGGAGGGGAGGGTATCTCTGAGCTCCTGGGAAGCCCATGGCTATTGAGGGACACAGTTGTGGCTCCGTGATGGGTGACTGACATGCTACATGAGCTGCGATTCCAGCGCACAGCAGGGGGCTGTCTGCAGACATTTTTGGCTGTAACTATGAATTTCCAGCATTTCAGTGGGCTGAGGTTTAACTTATTTTGTGGCCTTGTTTGTGCCTTTGGTACTTGGTAGCTCAGGAAGGGTCCTGGAGAGAGATCTGCCTTCTCGTGGGACAGGATCAGCGGTACCGCAGGGGTGAATGAGACGGCTCGAGACCTGGGTTAGTTTCATGGCACGTCTCTGCCGCTGGGCTCCTTCGGGTTCAAGTGCTGTTAGTCTTTTCACAGAGCCCTTGTTAGGGCTAAACGCTCCATTGTTCAAACCAGGCCTGGGCTCCAGGCCTTTTGCTCAGCGAGGGGCTGTGATGAGAATCAGGAGGGTTTTCAGACGTGAGCAGCCCAGCAGAGGCAGCTGTTTAGCAAAGCAGCTAGTAGAACGGCTTAACCTTACTTGACAAATGACTTTAAACTGGCTGGGGAATGACACTGTCGGGGGGACTGAAAACTGGCAGGGCTGGGGAGGGGCCACTGGAGTTGATGCAGGGTCCTGTCTGAACAGCTCGGCCCTTCTGGAAGAGGGGTGACCAGCATGTCAAATATGCAGCGGGCGCTGAACCGAGGCAGGGTGAGGAAAACCAGCGGGAGCAGAGAACTAATGACATGACCACTGAAGTGCCCGGGACTGTCCTGGGGAAAGAAGACTGAGGGTCACGCTGGGCAAACAGAACAGCTGGCACGAACGGGGTGTCATAATTTTGAGATGCAGACTGACTGGGGAAGGGAGGCATTTGGAAAGCAGCAAAGGCTGAGAGAGCAGCAAGGGAGGTGCCTGGCATTGGGGCTGCGTGTGCAGCGGCTTCGGGACACAGCGCAAGGGGGGCAGGGGTCCTGGTTGGTCCCGCTCAGGTGAGACTGTGCCTCGAACTGTGTTCGCTTCGGGGCACCGTTATGCCGTGCAGGGCTTCGGGGACAGTCAGCAGAACAGAGCGAAGAGCTGGAAGGAAAGATTGAAAACACAGCTGGGCAAAGCCTGTGTGTTTGAAGGGGCTAAGTGCCAAGGAAGGGGAGGCTGTTCAGCTCAGTACAAGGGGCTAGAACTAGGGCTAATGGGAAGACACTGAGAGGGGAAGCTTGGGCTGACGGTCGGTGAGATATATCCATCTGCCACATGGATTCCCAAGGGACCTGGCTTGGGACAGGAGAAGGCAATGGCAGACATGCTCTAGGGGCCAGTCCTACCCTGACCCAGGAGATGGACTAGAGGGCACCCTAGATGTCTCTGCCATCTTTGACTTCCAGTGTAGGATTGTTCCCCTATACCCCTCTTGGGGGCTCTGTCTGGTTGAGATTTACTCCACTTCCCTGGAAGGCCAGTAACTCCTGGTTAGGTGATCTTCCTCCTTGGTGTTTCAAAGGTGTCGATGTTTGTAGGAAGGTGCCCTCTGTCCATGCCTGGAGGCATCTTCAGACCAAGGTTCCTACTCTAAGCCCAGAAAAATTCAGCTGAGCTGGGCTAGTGACAATCACTCGTCTGCCCCAGCCAGCAAGCCCCTTGCATCCAGCTCAGGTGCCCTTGGCATGTTTCCCATCACAAACCAGTTCCTGAAGAGCTGGCCATGCTGAGCGCTGGATTAGAAGACTCTGCTTTGAATCCCCGGGCCCAGAGCGCAGCAACGGGCAGAGTCACCAGGTTTGGGCTGGGGTCGCCAAGAGGGTGGGCGGTGTTGGAGAGGGATCTGTTGGTAACTCTGTATTAGGGCTTGGATTGGTTTCTGCAATGAACATCGGGGGTTAGAGGGCTGACGAGGAAAGTTCTGGGCTCCTTCCCTGCAGTCAGTCCGGTCCCTTGGGTCAGTGCTCTGTTCAGAAGGAATCTGAGGTGAATGGCTCTTTTCCCAGCACCTTCTGCTGAGGCCGACACCTGGCATCCTGGCCTTTCGGGCTCTGGAGACCATCACTGGGAAAGATTTACAGCCTCGATTGCTGTAACTCTGAATCCCACTGCTGCTCCGAGGGAGCCTACCAGGCTGAGGGGGCATCTTTGTATTGTCCTGTCTGGGCAGGTGGGCTGGGTCCTTCCGGGGACTTCCCAGCAGCTCCCAGGCTTCCGCAGCTTTTCCCGCACTGTCTGTGCGGGGCTAATGACCCAGGCGGAGGGTCTGTCCGGGAGCATTAATAACAAAGTTCATTTTTCCCTTCTCTCCCCTCCGTGCAGCCTGTGGTCCTGGGACCTTCAAGTCGAAGCAAGGGGAAGGTCTCTGCTCACCCTGCCCCCCCAACAGCCGGACGAGCTCTGGGGCAGCGATGCTCTGCACCTGTCGGATCGGCTACTTCCGGGCAGATGCAGACTCGGCAGACAGTGCTTGCACCAGTAAGTCTGTCCCCGTCTAGCGGATGTCACTCAGACCCTGACAGTGGGGGACAGGATCGGGGTCCCAGGCTGCAGCAGTGCGCGCCGCTGGCTTGAGTTCTCCTCTGTTGGGGGAGTGGGGTGTCCTGGATAACGGTCTCGCTGGAAAGGACGAAGAGCCAGACCGAGAGGCAGTGAATCCAGTCCTGAGGGCTGCGGGTCCATTGCGCCACCTCCCCACAAACCCGGGTGTGGGCTGGGCTTGGGGGGCTCCTCTGGGCGCTCTCCGCTCTGACGTGAGTGTCTCGTCCGCAGGCGTCCCATCCTCTCCTCTCAACGTCATCTCCAACGTGAACGAGACGTCGCTGGCGCTGGAGTGGAGCGAGCCCCGGGACTCGGGGGGCCGGGACGACCTGCTGTACAACGTCATCTGCAAGAAGTGCACCGTGGAGCGCCGGGTGTGCACGCGCTGCGACGACAACGTGGAGTTCGTGCCCCGCCAGCTCGGCCTGACGGACCGGCACATCTACATCAGCAACCTGATGGCGCACACCCAGTACACCTTCGAGATCCAGGCTGTGAACGGCGTGTCCAGCAAGAGCCCCCACTCCCCCCAGTTCGCCTCCGTCAACATCACCACCAACCAGGCAGGTCAGTACGGACAGCTGCAGGCTGGAGCCGCTGCTGCCTGGGGAGAGGGTGCATCTCTGCTCTGCTCCTGTAATATCCCAAGTAACCAGAGCAGGGTTTCCTGCTGAAAGTCTCGCTGAGGCCACTGTCCTTTGTTCGCTCCCTTTGTGCAGCGTTGCTGGCTCTAAGCTCCTGCATCTAATCCCCTGGGTGACTATTTCTCTCTGTTTTTAAATCAATGTCCCTGGAGGGAATGAGATCAGAACTCCTGCAAACAAAGATGGGGGGCTGAGCTAATGGTTCTCTAATCCTGGCTTCAGAGACTCCCGGCTTGCAGGGGCAGATGGGCTTTCTCCCTTGTGGGCCTGGCTAAGGTCAGGACCCTCCCAAACCTTCAGAGCATGCTGTGCGCCCTCTGCTTTCCCTCTCCACCTTCCCCTGCATCGGGCTCCGCTCCAGTGCACTGGAAACCTACTGCTGCCACTCACTGAGCAGAATTCATGGGCATCATCCCTGAGGCGGGGGAGGGTACCATGGAGAGCAGGAGGAGTGGGATGGAGTCGCAGGCAGATAGGAGGAGGGGATCTTGGTCTCATCAGCAGTTGGTGGGCTCTTTGTCCCGTTGGTTTGGCCTCGGCCTTCGAAGACAGATGTGGGTTGGGGGACATTGTAGGGGGTGGGGGGTTCCAGGGGATGAATTAAGTGACTGACGACATGTTTTCCCCCGGCACGGGGCTGCGAATGCTGCGGCTTAACCTGACCCATCCCTTCCCTCTGTTTTGCAGCCCCCTCGGCCGTTCCCAGAATTCAGCTGCACGGCAGTACTGGCAGCAGCATGATGCTGTCGTGGACGCCCCCGGAGAGACCCAACGGGATCATCCTGGACTATGAAATCAAGTACTTTGAGAAGGTAAGGCAGAGCCCAGGCCACCCGCTCCCCAGCCATGCTGCCTGCGGGGCGGGTAACAGGGTTGGAGGACGCCCCGGTGCAGGGGGGTAGGATGGCGCTTGGGATTGTGATAACCGCTGTAAGTGACCCCGATCTTCCTGCCCCACAGCAGGGCCAG
Source organism: Platysternon megacephalum (assembly GCA_003942145.1). Classification (NCBI taxonomy): domain Eukaryota; kingdom Metazoa; phylum Chordata; order Testudines; family Platysternidae; genus Platysternon; species Platysternon megacephalum. The sequence goes on from QXTE01000343.1 coordinate 1,006,776, forward strand.
AGTGACGGCATCGCAAACACCGTCACCAGCCAGCAGAACACGGTGCGGCTGGATGGGCTGACGGCCAACTCCCTGTATGTAGTGCAGGTTCGGGCCCGCACTGTGGCTGGCTATGGCCAGTACAGCCTCCCCGTGGAGTTCCAGACACCTGCAGAAGATGGTATGCGCTGGGACTGGGACCCTTTTCCCCCTCCCATCCCACGTCCCCGGCTCAGCCCCTTGTTCTGATCGGCTTCCCGTGTCTCCCGCAGGCTCCAGCGGGAAGAGCTTCCAAGAGTTGCCCCTGATCGTGGGTTCGGCCACCGCAGGCCTGGTCTTTGTCATCGCTGTGGTGGTGATTGCTATTGTCTGCTTCAGGTACCGGCTCTGGGGGGGGAGACAGAGGAAAGGGTGTGAGCCCCAGGCTAGGAGTCCCATGGGGCCTCGTCCCCGCTGCAGTGTTTGGAGTTTCCCTCCTGTGTTCTAAGGCAAATACCCATCTGCAGGCCGGGGTCTGGAGTGAGGGGGCGGGGCCTTCCAGACCCGGGACTGCACCCCCGCTGTGGCTGGGCAGAGCAGTGGGCTCCGGGAGCGCAGTGTCCGCATGGGGTTCGAGCAGAGCTGTTCCCGCTGCACTAGAATAACCATCGCTCCAGGCCCGTCCGGCTCCATTGGCCTCTGCATGTGGTGCTAGATGGGTGGTAAGGATGTTCTGTCGGGGAACATCAGCCGAGCAAGGTGCCCCTTGCAAACCTTATTGCTCCCACCTGGCCTCCCTGGGCAGCAGGTCTGCCCCAATGGAGCGTGGCAGGGACTGTTCCTCCCCACGGCTTTGTTCTTCAGCAGTTAGGGGCCATCAGATGCAAACTGGGTTTTACGCAACTAGCAACCCGCCCCCACCCTGAGCCAGCTTTCGACCGACCTCTACCACCGCAGCCCTCCTTGGGCCTTCAGGTGGAGCCGGCTTCCTGACACGGCCTGTGCCCCTGTGAGATCTCACCCTGCCCGCTGCAAACCTTGCAAGGCCTCTGAGCCAGTGTGAATCGGGGCAGCCGAGCCCAGAGCCAAACGTCCCCTCCAGCAGTTCGTGCCCATGTCCTGCTTCTAGGCTGAGGGTGACGGTACAGGGAGAAGGGGGGGAAAGGTGCTGAGCTTGACACTGTGTAGTGCCAGAGCGGTGCATCTGCTCTGCTGCTGGCTTGCGGACTTACCTGTGGCCCCCTCGGCACCCAGCAGGCATGGACTGTCCTGAAATGGCTCTTGTCTCCTTTGGGCAGGAAGCAGCGGAGCAGTACGGACTCAGAGTACACGGAGAAGCTGCAGCAATACAGTGAGTATGACCCCAGGCCCTAATGCATGTTCACACCCCCCCATCCTGCATGCTGCCACAGTATGTGAGTGTGACCCGGCCCTTGCACCCCTGCACACACCTGGGGCAGTGAGACTGGGATGATTTTCCTTTGTTGTGGGGGCTTTGTGTCTGGTGCTGGGGTTCCCGGCCTGGGCCCCGGGTCGTCCTGTAACGCTGTAGGTCGGGGTGAGGGGTGTTGCTGGTACTGTGTCCTCACACTGGGCCTGACTTGCTCTGCTCTCGCAGTCACTCCCGGAATGAAGGTTTACATCGACCCCTTCACCTACGAGGACCCCAACGAGGCGGTCCGGGAGTTTGCCAAAGAGATCGACATCTCCTGCGTCAAGATCGAGGAGGTGATTGGAGCAGGCAAGTCACCTGACCGGGCGCGGCTCATGGGGCGGGGCTGCCAGTGGCTTCTCTCTGTCTGTAACCCCTCTGCTGTTCTTCCCCTGCAGGGGAGTTCGGGGAGGTCTGCCGGGGCCGCCTGAAGCTGCCGGGCCGGCGGGAGATCTTTGTGGCCATCAAGACCCTGAAAGTGGGTTACACGGAGCGGCAGCGGCGGGACTTCCTGAGCGAGGCCAGCATCATGGGGCAATTTGACCATCCCAACATCATCCACCTGGAGGGCGTGGTGACCAAGAGCCGGCCGGTCATGATCGTCACGGAGTTCATGGAGAACTGCGCCCTGGACTCCTTCCTCCGGGTGAGGCGCCGTCCCGGGCCAGGCCTGCTGCGCTGCGGGGCAGGCTGTGCCACAGGGGTGTGGGAGGACAGGAGGCTGGGATGGAATCGCTCCCCTTCCTCTCTCTCTCTGGCTGGGCAGCCCTCTGCTCTGCTCTCTCCGCTCCCGCCACGTTTGGCTCGAACGTGCATTTGCTTCCCTGCGTTTCACACTGACGCCCCCAGGCTTCGAGTGTTGGGATGGGGAGGAGCATGGTGGGGGGGAGGTGGGTGGCACCTTACTGAGGAGAGTAATAGTGTGTTAGGGTCACACACACACACACACACACACACACACACACACACACACACACACACACACACACACACACACACACTTCCCTTTCCTGCGGTGGGGGCATTAAAGGCTCAGCCAGCCGGAACCTCTAAGCAGGTTCATTGGCCCATTCCAGGGGGAGATCAGAACCCCTCCCCGAGCCCCCTGTGAAAGCAGGGAACACCTTCAAGACCCCTCTGACCTCTCCCCTCTGTCTGCCGGCAGCTGAATGACGGGCAGTTCACGGTGATCCAGCTGGTGGGGATGCTGCGTGGCATCGCGGCTGGCATGAAGTACCTGGCGGAGATGAACTACGTGCACCGGGACCTGGCCGCCCGCAACATCCTCGTCAACAGCAACCTGGTGTGCAAGGTGTCGGACTTCGGGCTCTCGCGCTTCTTGGAGGACGACCCCGCCGACCCCACCTACACCAGCTCGCTGGTATGTGAGATTCTCGTCGGCACCCTCTGCCCTGCTGCGGAGGGCAGGGGCCACGGGGGAGCCCTGAGGTAGGCACTAAATAATGGAATTAAGCGTCTCTCCCCACAGGGTGGTAAGATCCCGATCCGGTGGACGGCTCCGGAAGCCATCGCCTACCGCAAGTTCACCTCGGCCAGCGACGTGTGGAGTTACGGGATCGTCATGTGGGAGGTGATGTCCTATGGGGAGCGGCCCTACTGGGACATGTCCAACCAGGACGTAAGTGCGACCACGGGCGGGAGCCAGGCTGTGGCGGCGCCAGGGGGCCTGGCTGCCTGGCTGACTCGCGGCCGCTCTGAGCGCCTGTGTGCCTGTGTGTCTTGGCAGGTGATTAACGCTGTGGAGCAGGATTACCGGCTGCCGCCGCCCATGGACTGCCCCACGGCGCTGCACCAGCTCATGCTGGACTGCTGGGTGCGTGACCGCAACCTACGGCCCAAGTTTGCACAGATAGTGAATACGCTGGACAAGCTCATCCGGAACGCAGCCAGCCTGAAGGTCATCGCCAGCGTCCAGTCCGGGTCAGTGCCCTCCCCTCCCTGCTCCGGTACCGACCCCACCAGGCCTCTCGTCTCTTTGCAGTGCAGGGAATGCTGGGGAATCTGCTTTGCATGGGCTAGAGGCAGGGATCCAGGTGGAGACTGTGCAGGGGGGAACCCCATGATCCACCAGTGCCGGGCAGAGGCCTGTACCTACCCCAGCCCAAAAGCACCCTGTGCCCCCCGCCCTGCATTAACTCTGGGCTCGCTCTTGTCCCCGCAGTGTGTCCCAGCCACTCCTAGACCGCACCGTGCCGGATTACACCACCTTCACCACCGTGGGCGACTGGCTCGACGCCATCAAAATGGGACGGTACAAGGAGAGCTTTGTCAACGCTGGATTTGCATCCTTCGACCTGGTGGCGCAGATGACAGCAGAGTGAGTGGAGCCGAAGGGGCTGGGAGCTGGGCCTGGGAGGAAGAGCACTCAGCAGCTCTGATGGCAGACACCTCCTGCCCAAGAACAATGAAGTGGTGCCCGAGTTTTCCCTCTTGGGCTGGGAAAGCTCTGTGATCAGTGTCCAGCACCTCTGCTCTTAGAATTAAGTAGCTTCTTAAACCAGGTCTCAGAGCCCACGCTCCAGCCCTAGACCAAACGTGTACGTCGCTCATTTGAGCCCCACGAGCCGGAGTCAATCGACCTAGGCTCTGAGACTTGTTGCGGTGTAGATGTACCCCAAGTGGCCATGAGAAGTAGACGCAGATAAGTGCATGGCTGGGGGTAGAGGGGATTCATACGAAGCCTGGGGCGGGGGCAGGCCCTGACTAGATTGTTGTTGTCTGGCCAGGAGGCCAAGAGGCGTTAAAGGATTTCTGCTGCTGTGTTCTGGGCCCCTCTAAACACAGCTGGGGAATATCTGTCTGCTCCATCACCCAGTGGTTAATGCTGCAGGGGAAATGCCCCTGCACAGGGTTCTCCAAGGAGTGTGTAGACTTGTTACGAGCTCTGCCTCCTCTTGTCCTTTCAGAGACCTGCTCAGGATAGGGGTGACACTCGCAGGACATCAAAAGAAGATCCTGAGCAGTATTCAGGACATGAGGCTGCAAATGAACCAGACACTCCCGGTTCAGGTTTGACCACAGGAAATTCTGGGACTGGAATGGACTGAGGGAATCTGTCGATAAGATTCTAGTTTGCGGTGCAGCCCGGCTTCCTGTTTTCCCCTTTGCGTGGAGCTTCTCGGCCTCTGACAGTCACACGGGATGGGACGCGCCTCCCTGAATCCAAGGCACTTGGGCCGAGAGGGAGACCAGCCTTGTGTTTGTGTTTGGAACAGAGTCGGCGATGCAGTCTTCATATTGAAGACAGATTATCGGATGAAGACTTCACCCCCTCTTCCTGCCCCATCTCCGCTGCTCGCAGCGCCATGGGGTCAGGAGTTGTTCCGCGTCTTGGATTTCCTTAACCCCGAAGTCACAAACGTTCTCCTCCTGCTATGCGCCTTTTGGAGACGCTGCGGGCGCTTGTGGGCACTTTTCCGAGCTCTTGGCCTAGCGAGGGAGAGGGGGTTGTGGGGATACAAGCATACACAGCAGCTGCACGACCGTGAAGGGCATGGAGCGGGGTCCAGCCTGGCCTTCTCCTGTGCAGCCCCAGACAATCATGTCCCCCTGCTGCCCCCATACAGGGATCTGCACTGGAATGTGTCGGAAGGGAGGGTATCGGTCCGTTTGGCTCTGGATGCCGGAATCTGAACCCAGTGAGATTACTATGCAGGGAGTTGGACACACCAACTCCAGATCTCTCGTCCCTCTTTGTTTTATGGCCGAATCTGGACTGCGGAGAAAGGCCATCAGCGCGAGTTTGCACAGGGACCAGGGGAGCAAAGGCAGCCTTGCTCCTGCTCAGCCAGAGTTCGGAGAGGCGTCGGGGAGGCCAGGCCGAGCTGACTGAAGAGCCTGGCTTATCCCCAGTCTCATGTTTTATGCAGAAGGAGCGGGTCTTGTCAGAGCACGGCCATCTCTGCAGAGCCTCTCCTGACACACGCTGTGATTGCTGCCAAAAGACTCTCACTTCTGCTTCTTTGACTCTTCCTGGCCGCTCGGCTCTTCCCGAGCGAGCGGGAGAGTCCCAGCGCGAGCGTGTGTGCGTGCATGTGTGTGCGTGTGTGCTGGCCGGCTGGGTGAGGGCACGGGCAGAATAAAGGCAATAAGAATTTTACTTGAGTTTCCTTCGCTCGCTTAGTCTCTGCCGCTGTACAGAACCCAAGAGACCCGTAGCACAAGCCCATTCCTTCCTTTGTACAGGTGTAGTGCTCTCCCCCTCCTGGAGCACGGGGCATGGTCCTTCCCTGCCCCCAGCCCTGTGCTCCGGCCCCTGGCTGTAAATATCACAGGGAGCTGGCAGAAGGGCTGGCTTCACTAGTATCACCCCCTTCCCTGCCAATCAGGCGTAGCTGTCCTGCCACCCAATGCCATGATGGTCATACAGGGTCTTAGCCACTTCCTCAGCTGTGTCCACAAACCCACCAGCTTCCCCCCCCCCCCCCCCCCCCCCCCCCCCCCCCCCCCCCCCCCCCCCCCCCNGGGTGCCTTGCCCTGTAAGAGTTCTAAGGGCAAGGAGAAGGGTACTGTCCCCTGGCCGCATAGGGAGTGAGGGCTAGCAGGAAGTGGGGCTTGGGTTTAGGGGTCACAGAGGCTTGGCCACGAAGAGCTACACGTAGGGCACTATACGGTGCTGGTTTCTAACCCTCTCAGCCTGAACCGAACTGTGCAAAACAAACCTAGAGCCAAAGCCAGGCACGACCAGCCGAGCGAGTGCAGCCAGCGGGCTGGGAGCAGAGCCTCTGTTGCCAGTGCCAGGAGCTCTGCCTGGGCCCAACCCCAAATTTGGAGAAACCGCCCAGGCTGGCTGGGCTTGTCTGACTTTCCTGGCTGCTGAGCCAGGCTCCATTCTACCCTGTCTATTGGCCACTCTTGCTGATAGCCCTTCTAGACAGACAAATCCCCTGGGCTCCCCCAGGGAGAGAGCTGTTAGAGACCATCTTCCCTCTTCCACCCACCTTTGCTCTTCACTGGAGAACTTCAGTCCTCCAGCATCCCAGGATTCCCTTGGGACTACTTAGCCCAGCGTAAGGAGGGGACAACTCGGGTGGAGTGCAGCAACTAGCTACGCCCGTGACTCAGCTATAAAATTCATGCCTGATCCTCAGCCACCTCTAGGCTTGGAAGGATTAGATTTCACCGCACACACGCAGACCAGTGAAAGAAATATTTCCATGGGTGGTAATGGCAATTTACAGATCGGCAATAGGAAAATGCTGCTTGAGAACTCATTGGAGTTCAATTTAAGGGTATTTATGCCCTGTATTTTGACGTGATGTTGACACACATACACACACCCCATTGTCTCTCCCAGCTGTGAAAACTTAAATTGATAAGTTGGAAAAAAGTTTCAAAAGAAACCTGGATATTATCAGTCGAAGTGACGACCAAAATACAAATTGAAATCTGCCCAGCCTGGCCACCTCCCACGCGGGACAGCTGCCAAGATGGCGGCTAGAGAAACATGGTGACTTCAAACAGCGGGAGATGAAGCCGTTCAAGGCAAATGCCCTTCCCCGAGAGCTCCCTGGCAGGCTGAGCCGGAGCCAGCTACTTCTGCCCAAACACCATAGAAGGCTTGGAGTTGGATGGCTCTTCAGGGGTTTTCCCTGCCCTTCACGGGGAGTCCTGTCTTTATACCCCTCCACTCTGCTCTCCTAGCAGCCAGAACTTGGAGAACCCAAAGCTCATTTTGCCCAGCGTCGGGTGCTGCTGGTCCATGCCTCTTGCTGGGAGTGTCTGGGCGGACGTTCATTCTGGGGCGGGGATGTCTGTCGCATCATAACCTTGGCCTCTCTATTAGCTGCCTCGCTGCACTGTGGCGCCGCTGACTTGACGATCCCTGCACCATCCTTGGGAAAGGAGTGTCCCCCATAGCCTTCGAAAGCTCCAGGGCTGGCATCAACACGTGCTGCGTGCCAATAGTTTGATGGAAACCTGGGTTTTCCTTGCTGCAGTTCAAGCCCATTTCTGCCCGGTGGGTCTGTGGAGCCTAGTGAGTACGACTGGGCTTGCTCCTCTCTGACATCCCTTGATGTGGATGGTTTTCCTCCCACTAGTCTGAATCTCCTGCCTTTTCTCTGAGGTCTTCCTCAGATCCTAGCTTCCTGGAGATCCAGGCCAGAAGGGGCCTGGATCATCTTGTCCGGCCTGAATAATGCGGGGGCATCACCCTGGCACTCCTCAAACCTTAATCAAGTGTCACTGTGCTCTGACCTCTCCCCAGTTTGTCCAGAACCGAATGCGAGGTTGAATAGCACCCTCGGTCCACCCCGTTGGGCAGGACGATCCCCTCCCTCCTCTTCTGTGTGACGTTCTGTCCTACAGCTCAACGAGGCAGTTCCATAGCGCCAGTTCTTCCACGGCGGGACCCGCTCTAGCTCCGGGATCGTGGCCTGTTCTGCTTTGTCTGACTTCTGTTGCGTGGCACTTTTGTTCCAGGTTTTGTTTTTTAGCCTCTTCCTTCACTCTATCAAGCTCAGGCTATATTTTAATTCAGTCCTTCTGAGCGTTGGGGATCCTTCCGGTCGTCAGCTGAGTTTCATTAGAGACCTTGCCTCTTAATCCTCCCGCTCACTGATGGAAATATTGCGTAGGTTAGGTCTCAGCTCAGGGGGAGTCCTGGATTGCTCCTTGGGAGGGTGTGAGGGGTGGGAAAGGTAGTTCTGTTCCATTTTTGTACTGGTTCCACTTCCTTTCTCTGGGCCACCGCCATCTGCTCTGCATCAGGCAGCTGACTTGAGTCCGGATCTGCCATGTGGCATGAAACGAACGTCCATTTAATTTTGCTTTGCTTTTTTTTAAACGCCTTCAAAAGCCCATTTGCGCTCTGAGGCTGGGCTCTGCAACTGCGACCACCGTCGACGTTTGGGGGGTGGGGGGCGGACCCGACCCGGGGCCCAGCTTTCAAACGAGATCGCTCCCCGTTTCACAGCCTGGCCCAGAGCAGGGCCTTGTCAGGGCGAGATGGGTCTGTTGCTGAGTGGATACACCCCTGGCTTAACGCTGCCCAGCGCCGGAGGGCCCAGAGTTGCCTAGCAACAGGCTTCCCAGCAGCAGCTGTCAGCACATGGTGTGGAGCGGGGCAAGCGGATCCTTTCCAAAATGGCGTGAAATGCGCCATGTGTGTTGGGCTCTCCAGCGGCGCCATCCCTGTCCAATCAGCGTCTTCGCCTGCCCAGGGAAGGAACCAGGCTCCTTTGTGGCCTGGTTTGTTTCTGACAAAGGCATCTTGCCTCTTTGTCCCTTTCCTCTGGGTGCTCCGCACCGACTCCTCCAGCCGTTAAGCAGGCACTAGCGTTGATCGGTCTCTTTCCCTGCACCTCCCTCAGAGCAGGGGCTGTTTGCTGCTTCCCGCTCCTGGGAATGTGCCCGTCCTGGGAGTTCCCAGAAACAGCTGCCAGTGGCTTGGGGACCACGTTGCCTGGGGCTGCCCTTCCAGTCAAGGGTGAATTGAGATGGAAACCGTTGATCCGCGTGAAGTCCCCCCCCCCCCCCCCCCCCCCCCCCCCCCCCCCCCCCCCCC
>QXTE01000343.1:1015836-1056343 GCA_003942145.1 Platysternon megacephalum
CCCCCCCCCCCCCCCCCCCGGAGATGGACGCTAACAGCCCGGATACACACGGTACCTGGGCAGCCAGGAGCCTGGTATCTCTAGTAGCAAACCGCCTCAGAGCCTGCACTGCAACCGTGATGTGACCGAGAGCTCCGTTCTCCAGGCACACCGTGCTGGGTCCGATTGGAGCTGGGGGGCCTGGGAGCATGCAGCCCTCGTGAAGGGCAGAGCGGGGATCGCGGACTTGAGGGGGTGAACGCCTGCTGCACAGCCGTGCCTCCCCCCTGGCCCGGTCCCTCCCCAAGCACTGAGCCTTCAAGTCAGCAGAGAGAGAGGCAGTAGCAGGGAGGGGAGGGAGAGAGGCCTCAGAAGACGCTGAGAGCTAGAGATCTTCCTCTGTTTCATGGTGTCCCTTATTCCACCTTGAATGGCTCTCCCTTCCGATGTCGGTACCCTACACGGTCTCCCTGGTGCTCGGCCCATTTGCTGCCCTGGGTCCCGTCTTCACAGTGTGCCCCAGCTAACTAATATAAGACTAATGCCCGGCCCAGATGATTGTCCCGTGCCCTTTCCACAGAGAGGCCATTGCTGGCACTGACCCGCATGCCACCGCCTCCTCCCACCACCTTGTTCCCCTGCGCCCGCTGCTGCAGTTCTCCGTTCACTTGGCTCAATCTCCAGCTGCAGCTCTTGGCATTTTGGCACAGTTCTCTGCAGCCCCAGTGCTCTTCCCAGTCAGCCGCTCCCTGTAATGAGGAGTGGGCTCATTCCGGCTGCCTCTGGTCTTCGCTAGCCCCTGTTTCACCTCTTGAGCTTTCTTTTCTGGGCGGCCGTGTGCTGCCCTGTTCCCTGCAGAGCGAATGCTCACTTCACAGCCCTGACTGCTACAGTGATCCATCAGGAGAACTTGCTAATGTCTCTACTCCTCACTCTGCTCTGTCCATCAGCCCCTTTTCTTATACTGTCGTCTCCGCTCGCACTAAGTCTGCACAGACAACCCGCCCCTCCCCAGTCCTGTACTCTGGTCACCCCTTCTTCTGTCTCTGCACACTATAGCTCTGAGATCTGCATCTCTGCCTCATCCTCCCATGCCGCCTCTGCAGCGGATCTGGCAATGAGTCCTGCCAGCTTGGTCTGGGCCATGGTTCACCTGGCACTCAGATTCATTTCTAGAACAAACACGGTGCATCCTCAGTGCCCACCGGTTCTTGGTCCTCTCCGATTCTGAGCTTCACGCTAGCTACGCTCCTGTTACGAACTAGGCAGAAATTACTTCCCACTGGCTCTAAAACAACGTGGCCAACACCGTAATCCTCTTTTGCTATCTTGACCTGCCCATGTTCCTCTGCCGTGCAGCCCGGCTGCTAGCGTCACTCCAGCTCTCACGCTTCTGATGGGGTGGGAGCCCTAGCTAGTGGGACAGCATCTGTGACTCCCTACCTGAAGTTTGATGGGCGGCCGGCCTTGAGGAGTCCGACTCGCTCTCGTACAAGTGCAGCATTCCTGAACCTGAGTTTCGTATCCCAGCCCGCCCCCGGCCAGTCCCGTTTTGGCACAGCTTGGTTTGCACCTGGTGACGCTCGGAGGTCTCTCCAGGCGGTGTGTCCCCCACCCCCACCCCGCAACTGGTTCTCCTGTACTGTACCTGCCACCTTTTTTATATATTGAGATGTATTTAATGGTGAAAAAGAAAAAAGAAAAAAAAGAAACAAATGATGCAATCATGCATTTGTAGAAATATTTTTTAAAGAAATACTTTTTTCAATTAAATTATTTAAGAAATCTATGGAGCTCCTTGGTTCGTGTGTGTTTATTGGCCTGGCTGCTCTTGGGGGGGGGGGGGACGGGGACCGGGTAGTGGAGGGGACTCAACACAAGGCCACTCTCCAGGGAGCTGTGGTCCTGCTCTGGCGTCCGTCCTTGCTTGCTGTTTGCACCTCACCGTCCCTGGTGTACTGCCCCCATTTCAGCCAGTGTCTGCTGGATTCTTGCTTCCCAGCAGAGCCCCAAGGCAAAGGGAGGAGCACAGAGCCCCAACCAGGCCGGCAAAAGGAGGTTGCTAGGAGAGAGACCTGCTGCTTGTTAGCAGGTGTCCCTGCATTCTCAATGGCTCTCTAACCGCTGGGCCGTCTCCGGTGCTCCAGCCCCTGTTTGAGCAACCCTTCTCGGAGCACCGTCTGCCCCATCTCCCAGCCCGAATCCTCTCTCCTCGTGCTGCCCCGGCCATGCCCTGCACAACCTAATCACCTACGCTGGGGGCTTGCAGCGGGCCGAGGGCCAGCCTGTGGTGCTCCAGATAAATGCCATCGCAATAGCTGGGAGCTGCATCTGTGCAGCCACAGAGAAGCTCTGTTTAATTAGGGAAAGATTTTAAAGTCAGGTTGTCCCCTACCCTGGGATGTGGCTCCCAGTCCTGTGTGCAGGGGTGTCAGGCCCGGAGTCTGGCTGATGGGACAGGGGCAAGGTCTTCTCTGCACTCCCCAAATTATTGGGGGGCAGGGGGGTGTGCTTTATGTTCCGCATGCCCTTGGCAGGGGCTGCGGAGAAGCAATCGCTCGATCCTGCAAGGATTTGATTCCTGGAGCACCTTTGTTCTGATGCTAAGAGGAGCTGCTAAGGGGTTTAGGCCTGAGCTCCAGCCCCACGGTGCTGTCAGTTGCGCGCAGTAACCTGAGGCGGTTTCAGTACAACCCCTGCTGGGGGTTGCTCCTCGCAGGGGCAGGCTCACCCCTGCGCTGCAGCTTCGTAAATGAGGGACAGTAAATGAGGAGACTGGGGAAGTAAAATCCAGGCTGTGCTGCCATAGTAACCGATGAGCTGGACCCCCTAGAGCGACCTAGGCATGGGGGGGCGGACAACAAGGTATAAAGCGGCAAAGCTGAGCCTTCAGCCCTAGCCCTTCTCCAGGCTTGCCCCCCCCCCCCTCCAGGGGCTGTGGTGTTAGCTGGCACTGTCCCCCCCCCCCCCCTCACCCCAAGAGGCTGGGAGATCCCCCAGCACTGCCCCCATCTCCCCCAGTGCTCCATCACCTGGACGCCTGCCAATGAGATAAAGGGTGGGTGACACCAGAGCCTGCCCTGCCACTTCCCACAACTCTCCAAGGAAAGGTTTCTCAGGGGCTGTTGACCAAGGGCCGGCATGGGGCTGTCCCTAATATACAGGCCTAGGGCTGCTAGAACCATCTCCAGAAGCAGCTGCATTGAGCAGGACCCCAGCGGTTTTGTGTGTCGACTTCAAATCTCGGCTCCATGTTCTGCCATCTCAGCCTGTTAATCCACCCATCTCTGGCCCCGCCGCTCCTGCCTGCAGGGAGATTCCTTCGCTTGCTCCCCAGGGGAGGCGGAGGGGCCAGGCCCAGGGTGCCCCGTGCAGCGGGGTGGGTTTGGGAATGGGCGTGTCAGGGATGGGATGGCGGCAGCTGTGCAGAGGAGCAGGAAACATGGGCAGGCAGGAGGGGGTGGGGGCTGGTCATGTGTGTTGGTCTCATGTCTCCTGGGGAGGAGGCCCCAGTGGCCACATGCAGGCTCCTGGGCAGCAGAGCCCCCCATTCTGCTCCTGGCCTGCTCTTCTCACAGCCCTTGCAAAGGGGCCTTTTGTGCTGCTGTTTTTCTCTCCCTTTTAATTCCTAACCAGGAGATTAAGGGGGGAGACAAAGGATCCAATTGTTCCTGCGGCTGGAGAGAGCCTGGAGCTGCTGGAAAGTTCAGGCGGGGGCGGGAGCACTGCCTCTGTCTCCAAACAAACCGGAGGGAGGGGCCCCAAAGCCGCCTGCCCCGCACCCCAGCAGCGGGAGGGGATTCCGCCTGCACTTGCGGGGAGAGAAAGGGCTGCAAGATGTCCCTGGTGTGGGTGCAGCCTCCCGTCCCGGCTGGCGCCTGCTTATCGGAGTCCCAGAATGGGGCCTGGAGAGCTCGCCCACGGTTTCCCTTTATTTTCATTCCCTGCTGCTGAAGGTGCAGCTCAATCCAAGCACAGCATGTTACCTGTGCTGTGTCTGAGCCCCAGCCAGGTACCTGGGACTGGAGCCAGCCAGGCAAGTTACAGGGCTGGGCGGGCGGAGCTGCCTGGAGCTGCCTGGCTGGTGGGGAGAGAGGAAAGATCTTGTGTTTTTATGGGGCTTTATCAACCTGCATGGGAAGTGCCTGCCCAGCACTGCAATGCAGCCCCCTCTGGGGTAGACAGTGGCTGCTGAACAGGGCAGGAATCCAGTGGCTTGCTGTTGCAGAAGGCTTTAGCCAGGGCCGGGATTGGGGTAACACCCCAGCTTTTGCAGACAGTGTCCTGGGATCTCACATGGGTGAGCAGGACCGCCTCACGGCCCAGAATATCGCGTCTAAAAGAGACCTGCAACCCCTGTCCCCTCTCAGGGCCGGGGCCCCTCCGCACCAGGATCCCCCTGGCTAGCGCCTCGCACAAAGCCTGTTTTTCTAGAACCAGAGACGCCTCCCTCTGAGGTCTGTGGAGAGCCCTAGCCGGGTAAACTAGCCAAGGGCCCTGCTGCTGGAGCAGTGGTGCTGTGTTCCCACCTTGCTCACAGGGCTGGTGTGTGCAGTTTGTGTCTCGCTGCCCTGATGGCACCAGGCCCCAGGTGAAGACAGGCAGGAGGCGGGGGCCAGCTTAGGCAATGTTTAATCTGCTTGGAGTCCACATTGCATCCTCTTAAAGGGACCGCCCCCTTCTGGGATGCAGCCCAGCCTCAGACAAGGCTCACAGGGCCTGTGGGGGAGCAGCCTTAAAGGCCCCCTAGTAACCACACACACGGGCCTGTCCACGCATTAGCTTCATACTATGCCTGTAACTGGTAAGGGGCCTGTAACTGGTAAGGGGCCAGAGCTGGCTGCAAGCACAAGTTGTGGGTGGCCACAAGGCACCTGGTTAAGAAGCGGAGGATCTTAGCCGTGCACCAGCTCGCTGGAATCCTGGCTTGGCGTGCAGCTGAGCACCTCGGCAGGGACAACAGGCCCCTGTCTCTGGGAAAGCCAGGCCTCCCTCCTCCCGTGACTGTGCACTGAGGGACTCCATGAAAGCCCCAGGTTCCTTAGCCGGGCCAGGGCTGCTGGGGCAACATGGGATACCTGCCCCCACCCGCCCTGCTCCGCATGATCCGTCACGGTTTGCACTGGCCCCCACCCACCGCAGTGCAGAGACAGTCGTCCTCTGGCCTTTGCACTCCTGGGCCGGACTGGCACCCTCGTGGCCCCCAGGCCTGGGTGTGTGGTGATTGGCACAGTGCTCTCCCCTTCCCACGTCCCTGGGGGTGAGGGGTAGGGCAGCAGGGCCCTGCCATTCAGCTCCTGCCTTGCCTGGAAAGCACAGCATGGGGCAGTGCGCCCCAGAGCCTGGGGTAAGTTAGTCCCTCCTCGCTGGCTGGGACGTGGGGACCAACCGCTCCGAATTCCCACCCCAAGCCCAGGCGAAGCTCCACGCCTGCTGGGCGTTTGGCTGGGAATATTAGCACCTCTCCCTGGGTCCCTCCCCTGAAAAGGGGAGGAAGAGTTGGGATTAATTGACCGAGGCTGTTGGCTTCTCCGCGCTCTGGCTGCTAACTCTTGGCTGACACTCCTGTGACTTGGCAGCATGGCTCAGAAACCATGTCAGCTGCCTGGGCCTATACAGCTGGAAAGAATCAGCCTTCGGCCTCTTCCCCCCCACCCCACCAGGAGACAAGCCGAACCGAGGAGGGGTGGGCCAGGCCCAAAACATCCGCGTGCACGAAGCGGAGACCAGCAGCCCGGGGATGGGGGGGACCTGAGAACGGGGAGGGGGGGGGGAAGTGGGGCTCATGAAGCACTGGGGAGTGAGCCCCCGGGACGGGCCACATCCCCACTGTAACTCCCTCGCCCCGACCCTCCCTGCTTTCCTCACGCTCTGGCCATGCACCCGGGAGTCGCTGCTTAATGGGGAACGGCAAGGCCGTGAATGCAGCCAGGCAGTAGTTCGGAGCCCAGCTCGGGAGGGCCGGGCTGGGCTGGGGATCGGGCTGGCGGGACGGATGGGGCCACATCCTCGTCACGGGCTGAGGCAAGGCCTAGGAGTCTGTGTGGCCCCTGCACAGCTGGGGGGGTCTGTGCTTCCCCTGGAGCAATGGAAGGGGAGTGGCCCTTGCCTGTCTCCCAGTGCTGCGGGACGCCCCCCTGGCCCCAGCTCAGCTCCTTCTGGTTCCTGTTAGGATTATTTATGGGGAAGGTGTAAGCCTGCTCAGATGCTGACAACGCACAGGCCCCTGGGCGGCTTTTTCCCATGGAGTTTTTTTCCCCTGTGAAAGTCTTTGTGGTTCAATAACAGCTGCGTGGGGGAGGGTGTATCCGGGTGTCATTGCCCATGGGGATGGAATGGTTGATCTTTGCCACGTGCATCTTTGGCTCCAGCTCCTAATGCTGCCCCGTTACAAACAAGCCGCTAAAGCCCCATAAGAGCAGGGCGAACGCGGTCGCAGAGGGGGATGTCTGGCGGGCCCCACAGGACGCAGCGGTGCCATTACCAGTCCCTGGGACTGAAGGAAATGGGTCTTCATGGAACCGGCGGAACAAACTCAAATGGGCTTGGAGTCCCATGCGCCGCAGGGGGCGGGGGGATCCGGTGGGGGGGCTAAAAAGCAGCAGGTAAATGTGCATTCGCTGCAGCTCTGGCGTGATGGCTGCCTGTGGCAGGAAATGCTGGATTTCTCCCAGCTCCCCCTGTGCCCGAGGGCCGGGGAGCCTGCAGGAGGGCAGTTAGGAGATGCTCAGCGAGGAGGAATGCTATCCCGGGAGGGGTGTGTTGGATGCCCTTCCTGGAGGTGGACTGGGGTCCATTTCTGGCCATGTGCTTGTGCTCGTAGGGCTCTGCAGGGTAGGGTCGAAGTGTTTCCAACATTCCCACACGTATTCCCTGCACGGGAAGAAGCAAGAATGGTTCCCAGACCAGACCTGCCTTAGGCATCTCAGCAAGGGGCGTTCAAACCAGTCTCCAAAAAGATTCCTTACTACGACAGCGCTGTTCTGAGAAAGGGTTACTTACTACGTAGTGTAGCCAGGATACTTGCAGTGTTTCAGAGCAGAAGGGACCTGGGGCGGTAGGGGTTAACCAGGATCATCTGTTACTTGGATGGCTAATAGCCAGGAGAAATGCGAGCTAGCTAGCTGGGTGCTTATATGGCCCTCATCCCTGCAGTATGTTACAGAAGAACGTGGGAGAAAACTCTCAGGGGTTCTGTAAAGGCTGCAGAAACAAGCAAGGAAAATATGCTTCCCCCCAGACTGGAGGTGCTCATTTGGGGCACTGCAGAGATGCAGCCCTTAGAAGACACGATCCATAGAGAATATGGCGCTACC
This sequence comes from Platysternon megacephalum, assembly GCA_003942145.1. Classification (NCBI taxonomy): domain Eukaryota; kingdom Metazoa; phylum Chordata; order Testudines; family Platysternidae; genus Platysternon; species Platysternon megacephalum. The sequence continues at coordinate 1,023,132 of QXTE01000343.1, forward strand.
CCAAAATATTTCCAAGCTGAGATCTTCTTTGGCAACGTTCAACTAGCATGGAAGGTTCACTGCAAACATACCCGCATTAATCATCCGGCTGCCTGTCTGCATTGTTTCAGGGAAAATCTGAAATGGGACTGGCCCAAGAGACAAAACACAGCTTTTGATTATCAAACCCAATCAAAGCTGAGAAACCCGTGGATTGGGGCCTTTTAATCCAGCGCTTCCTCACTGCGATGCCTCATCAAGGAAGGGAGATGAGGGCATAGGACAGACAGGTGAAAGCACTCTTTTGCCAGTATAAGATGCATCTCCACTAGGATTAGTGCTGGAATAGCTATCCCAATATAGTTCTACTGGCAAACCTTTTCTAGAGTAGACAAGAATTTTGTATCCTCTGCATATTTTACCACCACACTGCTCATCCCTTTTCTAGATGACAGATCTATTTGATAGTAAGTAGCATGTTCCACTCCATTACTAACCTTGGGCCATGTGGCAAATTGATCATTTATTCCTACTCTTTGCTTCCCATCTAGCTGGTTTCTAACCCCTGGTACTACTTTGACTCTCACTCCATGGCTACTTCACTTGTTTTAATAACCACTTGTGAGGGACCTCATCAAAGACTTCCTGAAAGTCCAGCTGCATTATGTCAAGCAGCTCTGCTTTGGCCACTATTTTGCTGAAAAGGTTCAGAGGCTCCTAATAGATTAAAGAGGTATGATTTTCCTTTACAGAACTCTGGCTGGTTTGTCCCCATCATATCATGGTCATCTAAGTGTCTGCTCTGTTTAATTAATCTTTCAACCAGTTTACCTGGTACTGAAGTAATGCTTGCTGGTCTGACATTCTCAGGAACACCCCTAGTGCCTTTTTAAAAGACACACACAACATTTGCTGCCTTGCAGTTGGCCAGCCTAGCAGCTGAGTTTAATGAGCAATGGCATATTTTTGCTAAAACTCAGCCACTCACTTCAGAAGCTCCTTTTGATTTCTTGGAGGTACCATCTGGTTCCAAAAAACTTTTGCTATTTATTTTTATTGGTTTATTGCAGCCCCTCTTCTTTGGGCACCTCAAATGATGACAGTACCTCCTCCTCCGCACCAAAAAGAGTGGGTATCTCCCCAACTTCCCCTGTGGTGGAGCCTGATGGACAAAAAAAGGTTGGGGAGTTTTCCTGCAATATCCTTTTCCTCTTTAATTGTTCCCTGGTGGCCCAGCGAAGCCAACAATTCTCTCGCCAACTTCTTGCTTCTGATCTAACTTAAAGAATTTATTGACTTCAAAATCCTTATTACAATGGAACCGGCCATAGTTTATGCTCCTTCCTCTGGTGCTCACTTGGGCTGGAATTCCATTTTCTGAAGGATGTCAGTCTGTCTCCTATAACCACCTGTCCTTTGCCATTTAACCACCCTGCTTTTGTTTTTTGTTTGTCTTCCTGTTTCCTTTCTTGTGATGGGGAGTGTGCACCTGCTGTGTCTCTGCTCCGCTCACTCACATAACCTCCCTGCTGAAATTCTTCATTTGTGACGAGTTTCCTTCTGTGTGGGAAATCCCCTTTCCTGGAGCTGAACCCAAAAACTATGAATCTTCTCTGGAGAATGCTAAACTTATTTCTGGTGACCATGACTTGATGGTTCACCTAGTGTTACTGTCTGAATCAACGTTGGTTATTACCTAACCCCCGGCAGGAGCAGTCTAGAACTAGTTATTCCAAGAAGCAGTTGTTTAGGATGTTGAGAAATTGCTTCTCTAAACCCTGTCCTCATGTGACACTTTTTGCCAGTTTACATGCAGGAAGCTGAAGTCACCCATTATTACCTTTTATTAGACTCAGCTGCTTCTTTGATCTCCCTCAAAACCGTGCACTCAGGACCCTTTTCCAAATGCAGCCCCTCCACCCCCCACCCCTTCTATATGTGCATCCTTATGAGCTGGGAGCGGTATCCAGGAAGTTTCTACCACACATCCCAGCTCCTCAGAAATGTCAGCTCATTAGATGCTAGGAAGATTTTTCGGTATAGTACCTCACTTCCCCCCCCCGCCGCAACACCACCACCACCTAACACACCCTTCCTCAATAATGTATAGGCTCTTACAACATTCTTGGTAGGCCCCAGAACAGCTTGAGATTATTTTAAAATAATATGTCATGGGTTCTTTTTCTTTTCCCTCTGATCCATTAGGCCACGCTTGCTTTGTATTTTCAGGCTTTTTCTCTGCACCCATCAGGGCCAGAAACTCACATATTTTTTGAATGAAGGCAGAGGTTCTCTCGATTCCAGCAGCTGATTTTATCACGACGCTTGTGGCAGAATCACGCGAGTTGGCAACACCCATACACTATGCTGCTATTCACCATGGTTCAGTCACACCTGTTATGTTCTCCTCTACTGCCCGGCATTCGAGTTTTTAAACTCCTTGCACCAGTGTATAATAGTGAGACACGCTACATCTCAGCAACCCCGACCCCAGAGACCCCGCCCTTGGTGATTACTGGGGTCGTAGTGCAGGGGTGCCCTTTGATAATAAAATACCTAGCTCTTACCATCAGCAGATTTCAGAGCACTTTATAATGTATTCTTACTCCCATTTTACAGATGGGGAAACAGAGATGCAGAAGGCTTCGTCACCTAGCAGGCCAAGGGCAGACCCTGGAGTAGAACCCAGCTCTTTCGAGTCCCAACTCATGCTCTATCCACTATGCTCTATCCACTGCCTCTTGAACAGTAAGGAGAAATCATGAACTGGAACTTCTTTCTGACAGGCCACAGCTATACAAGGAAGTTGCACAGCTTTGACTGAAATCCTTTTTTAGGCCAGTTGAGTCAAACAAATGCAAACCCCTGGAGGATGCTCTGATTTGGGCTTAAGGGAGGCACATTCTCTGCAACTTGAAGTCTTTAAATCAAGGTTTGAGGACTCCAGTAACTCAGCCAGAGGTTCTTGGCCTATTGCTGCAGCGGGTGGGGGAGGGTCTGGGGCCTGCGATGTGCAGGAGATCAGGCTGGTCCCTGCTGGCCTCACAGTCGATGAGTCATATTGTGGCTTCGCTTGAACCTGTTCCTAATTGCCTCCCGCGAAAGCGCTCTGCGCCTGGTTCAGTGGCAACCGGCACGGCCCTGCGGCCTTCTGCACAAAATCTCGCCTTCAGCGCAGCTGCAGGCACGATCACAAGCACTTTTTCCCAGCATGCCTTTCTGGGGGCTGGCCCTTTGCATTCAGCAGAGGTGAGCAGGTAGAGCTGCAAAGAGGCCATGTGGCAGGTGACTGCGGCTGGGGGCTGGCTCCTTCTCCAGCAGGCGAGCGCCCTGGTAAGCTCCTCTCGGCCTCCCCTCCTACTCCTGGGGTCCAGGGCTCCTTCTCGCTTGTGTAAGGTCTTATTGTGGACTGGGTCCCTCTTCCTAGTTCACTCCTTTACGTCCCAGCCTGCCCCTCCTCCAGCTCTGCTGCCAGACCCGTCGCCCTTGTCTCCAGGAAACAGGGTGTGCAGAATGTGGCTGGCAGTGGGAACCCCCAGGGAGAGCAGAGTGACTTCCGCAGCAGCCCCTTCCCCTGCCCATTAAAAGCATGGTTCACGGGGCTTCTCTGCACGCGGGACTTCTCCCTCCCGCCCTATGGCAGGGGTGTAGCGTCCCCATGCTAGCCCCGGTCTCTGCCTGAGTCTTCGAGGGAAGGGGGCAGCTGTCACGCCTCTGCATGTCCCTGCCTGAGCGGCCTGGGTGCAGCTGCTGTGGAATGTGACACAGCCAGGGACAGGGCGGGGGCGGTTGGGGGGAAGGCCAGGAGCGGAGCTGCATTGTGTGGCATTTTCCACCTGCTCCCCATTAATGGGGAATTAGAGCCCGACAGACCCCAGCCCAGAGCTCATTGCTGAGCGGAGCACGAATCCTATCCAGGCTGCAGGCGGGTGGGGGAGGGACTGGGCAAATACCTGCTCTTGGCATCACTGAAGGCTGTCCCATAAGCCACGCAGAACATGTTCCTCCGTGTGTGTGTTGAAAGCAGACAATACACGTTCCTGCACTAGTGCACACTGGTGCAAGAGTTTGCGCAGCTAATATCCACTCCTGTACATGGGCATGCATTTGCACAGGTGGTGTGTGTGTGCATGGGCACATTTGTGCAGGCGGTGCAGGCTTCTGCACATATGCGTTGATGCGTATATGTTTGCACAGGTGGCAATCTGTGTGTGTGCGCACGCACCCTTCTGAGGGTTGGCAGTTGTGGTTGGCAATATTCCTGCAGTCTCAGCGCATGATGTAATCTTTAATTAAAGCTTCATCTTTAATCCCTGGAGCCTCCAGGACAATCCTGGAGGGTTGGGAACCCTAAGTCCCTTACGCAGGTGGGGCATGCTCACACATATCCCTTCTTCATGCCAGCTTGTGCACAGCAGGGAGAGCCCACCAACTACAGCCTAGAAAGGGGCAGAAGCAGCCACAGGCTGACGTGAATGCCCTGCTCCAGGCTGCGTGTGTAACGCGTAATGAGGTGTGAAAATGGGTTTGGTATCTGCCTGCCATTGGGAGCTGCCAGGGCCTCGTCTGCCAGCGCCCCGTGCCCTCCCTGCCCCTTGCCCCGGAATCCCAGCCGTTAGAGAGTTTCCAAAAGTGCTTGAAGCTGCTGAGAAAGTTCAAAGCAAAACTCCCCCTTTTCTCGGAGCAGCTGTGTGGGTTTCATCTCCGCTCCACGCTCGCTCGCTCGGCGGCTGCAGCCTGGAGTCATTTTATGCCATTAATGGGTTTCCTTTCTCTGCACCAGTTAATGATCCAGCGTGTGAAACATCAGGGGCTGAGGGCCCTTAAACTGGGGCACTGTTGTGTGGGGGCGGCGTGTGAATTTTACCGCTCATAAAACTTGAGCTGCCTAGCAATGGCTAAAGTCAGGCCTAGTGCGAGCAAGGGCTCACCCCACACACAGCTCTGCCGAGGGCCCTCAACCTGCAGCCCCCTGCTGTCCCAGCCCTGGACTCCCCTCCCTCACGCAGCTCTGCCAGTGCCTCTCAATCCCGACCCACAGTCCCCTGCTGTCCCAGCCCTGGACTCCCCTCCCTCACGCAGCTCTGCCGGTGCCCTTCAGTCCCGACCCACAGCCCCCTGCTGTCCCCGCCCCGGCCTCCCCTCCCTCACGTAGCTCTGCCGGCGCCCCTGAATCCCGACCCACCGCCCCCTGCTATCCCAGCCCTGGACTCCCCCCCCTCACGCAGCTCTGCCGGTGCCCCTCGCTCCCGACCCACAGCCCCCTGCTGTCCCCGCCCTGGACTCCCCCCCCTCACGCAGCTCTGCCGGTGCCCCTCCATCCCGACCCACAGCCCCCTGCTGTCCCGGCCCTGGCCTCCCCTCCCTCACGCAGCTCTGCCAGTGCCTCTCAATCCCGACCCACCGTCCCCTGCTGTCCCAGCCCTGGACTCCCCCCCCTCACGCAGCCCTGCCGCTGCCGCTCACTCCCGACCCACAGCCCCCTGCTGCCCCAGCCCTGCACCCCCCTCCCTCACGTCGCTCTGCCGGTGCCCCTCAATCCCGACCCGCAGCCCCCTGCTGTCCCAGCCCTGGACCCCCCTCCCCCACGCAGCTCTGCCAGTGCCTCTCAATCCCGACCCACAGCCCCCTGCTGCCCCAGCCCTGCACCCCCCTCCCTCACGTCGCTCTGCCGGTGCCCCTCAATCCCGACCCACAGCCCCCCGCTGTCCCAGCCCTGGACTCCCCTCCCCCACGCAGCTCTGCCGGTGCCCCTCAATCCCGCCCCACAGCCCCCTGCTATCCCAGCCCTGGACTCCCCCCCCTCACGCAGCCCTGCCGCTGCCGCTCACTCCCGACCCACAGCCCCCTGCTGCCCCAGCCCTGGACTCCCCTTCCTCACGCAGCTCTGCCGGTGCCCCTCGCTCCCGACCCACAGCCCCCTGCTGTCCCTCCCCTGGCCTCCCCCCCCTCACGCAGCTCTGCCGGTGCCCCTCGCTCCCGACCCACAGCCCCCTGCTGTCCCGGCCCTGGCCTCCCCTCCCTCACGCAGCTCTGCCAGTGCCTCTCAATCCCGACCCACCGTCCCCTGCTGTCCCAGCCCTGGACTCCCTCCCCACAGCTCTGCCGGTGCCCCTCAATCCCGACCCACAGCCCCCTGCTATCCCAGCCCTGGACTCCCCATGCACACAGCTCTGCTGGCACCCCGCAATCCCAACCTGCAACTCCCTGATATTTCAATCCAGGGGCCGCCCCAGCTCTGCCTGACCAGCTCCCCCAATCCTGACCTGCAGCCCCTACACTCAAGCCAATCTCTCCCCCTGCCCCCCTGCCAGAGGATCGCAGCCCCTCCCCGTTCTCCGCCAGCCCCAAACTGCAACGCGCTCACATTCCTGAATTATTCTCTAAACAATCGGCTGCTCCCACCATTCCATTAAAGATTAAACAGCCTCTTCAAGAAAAGAAAACCAGTGTGCGCTGGCTGCCTCCCTGCCTGCGGAGCCTGGCAGCCCGAATCCCAGCAAATCCCCACTGGGACTGGGGCTTTCCGAGGGAGAGAGAGAGAACAGGCGATGGCTTGTGTTGTGTGTGTCCCTAGCACAGTGGTGGGGGCGGGTGTGCACAGACACACACATACAGAAACTGCGGCCCATTCTTTGCCTGTCTGTGTGCTCGTGTGTATTTATCTCCTGCTGTATCCGTGTGGGCTTCTCTCATCATTGGGCTTTCTCCGCCCGCACCCTGGGGTGTATGGGGTGGCTGCCAGGTTCCGCCCTGTATTTCGGTCTGTTCAGGCTTCTGGGTGCCATGCTGATGGATCCGGCGTCTTTCTCCGTTGTTCTGCGCGTTTCTCTAAGTCTCTTTCCAGGGGGGTGTAATGGTCTCACTCGGCCTGCGAGTCTTGGTAGTGGCATCTGTAGAGCACGTCCTCAACGGGTCCATCCTTGCCTTCTTACCATAGCCCATGCTGTCCCTTGGTTTGCGTCACTTAGGATTTGTGATGTTCCAAGAAGCTCCTCCCAGTGGAATCTGAAGCACTTCCGCAGGCGTTGACTTTAGAACGAGTTGATCTGCTTATCAATGGCTGATGGAGATTTCCGGGTTGCTCCACAAAGGAGGCCAGACACAATGCCGGTGCTAAAGAGGCGTGCGTTTGCGTCAGGGCCAATCACGCTGCTTTTCCAAATCTTTTCGACTTCACGAGAGTTGTTTGCTGCTTTTGACCTTTCGCCGCCTGCTGCAGAGAGAGAGGCCCAGCAGGGCGAGTGTGGACAGGTGGCTCTGGGCTAGGGATGGGAGCAGCAAGGGCCAGGTTCATACCAGACCCCGGCCTGAAGCCGGGCTGGGATGGACACAGGATGCTGGCGGTGGCGAGTCCTCGCTCCAGAGGGAGGTGCCATCAGCCATGGGACAGTCCCTTGAATATCCCTTGGCCTGTACGCCTGTAGGCTTTGGTGTGGGCATCAGGGTTGGCTGGGAAGGAGAGGTCAGAGCCTTGCTTGCCACACGTGCTTCCATGGGTACTTCTAGTACCGAGTCCTGGTCGTGCCTTAGGCCTGGGCCTTGTTATTCGGGCCGAGCCCAGCCGGGATGCGGGCGATCTTCTCTGCCAAGCAGGCTGCTCCGCCGGAGACGCTGGGGCCGGCCGGGTTTGCGAATGGCTGATGGCGGCAGCGTGACTCTATGACGGAGCAGAGAGAGTCTCTTCTTCTGCTCTGGCCACGTCCTAGGCTTGCAAGGACGGATGCCTGGCTAGGTCTGGCTGCTTCCCGCCAGTGCCTCTCAAGTGAGGAGAGTAACACACAGGAGAGAGCAGGGCTGGGGCTGTTCTCGGGCTTGGGGAAGGAGAATCTATTGAAACCATGACCCGTCCCTGAGTCAGTCTGTCCCTCAGAGACCGGCTGGGGCGGCCTCCTTCGGCAACCGTGGCCCCAGCCTCTCCCTGCCTTCGGCTCGGAGATTAAAGCTGCCAGGAGAGCCAAGAGGAGGCAAACGGGGCGCTGGGGCCAGATGGCAGCAGGCGGGGTGGGGGGGAGCAGTGGGTATTTGTGTACACAGCGGGCTCTGGCCAGGCCGATGAGGAAAGGCTGCGGGGCAGGCGGGCGTGGCTGGGGCCCGGTGTACATGCTGAGGTATGCGAGCCGATGTTTTCATCGCTGTGCAAATAAACCTACGTTCTGGCGGGATGGTTTCCAGGACCGCTGCAGTCTGGGTGTTCCCCGAAGCCAGCTGCAGCTGGAGTAACGGGGTGGGGGGAAGGAGCCCCTCGGCCTGGCTTCACTCCCTAGCTGCTGCGTAACGCAGGGGGCAGGCTCTGAGCTGCGCGGGCAGGGGCCGGCAGCGTGACGGGCATGTCCGCGTGGGGGGAGTCTGGTGGCGTCTAGGCCAGCGTTGTGCCCCGCGGCACCGGCTGGCAGGGGGGTGTCTCTGTAGCTGTCGCCGCTGCCCTCTGCTGGGTGGAATCAGACCTGCCCAGCTGTGTCCTAGGCCCTAGACTGCTCACCCCTAGCTCAGGGGGTTGTGTCCCTAGCGCAGGGGAGCAGATCTCCATTCCCCCGGGGCAGCAGAGTGACCCTGGTGAAGCCGGAGGGGGACACGGATTTGTTACAATGTTCTCCGGTGCTTGGATCACACAGGGCTCCCAGCCCTGCCCCGGGGACGATTTCCGGCAGGATCCATCCCCCGTTTGGGAGCGACGGGGCTCTCAGCCCTGCTCTGGGGACAATGAGCCCTGGGCACTCCCCATCCTCCTGGAGTGCCCGGAGTTCAGCTCTGCCTCCGCTCTGAGTGCTCTCCCCGGGGCCATCGGCAGCCGCGGTGCTGCCAACACCAGCCCTGCCTCCTGCACAGCACCATCTCCCCGGCTCGGCGCTCCTACCCCCGCACACATCCAGCGATGCGCAGCCCGCTTGCCGTCTTCCCCGGTGCCCCTTGCCCAGCCCTGGCAGCATCACACCACGGTTGGCTGCACAGAGACAGAGCGTCTGGTTTGCTGAGCGGTATCTTTCTGCTCCTTAGATAAACTCCTGGCCCAGCTGTAGGTGGAACATCTGTTCGCCTGGTCTGTGATTGCCAGCTCAGGGAGGGGGCTGCCGTGGGGGGGGGGGCGGGGGGAGCAGGAGAGCTGAGCGTTCAGCCTGAGTCTCTGCCAGGGGGTGGCAGATCTTGTTCCTGTTAGATCAACACACTGGTCTGTCCCCACCCTGCGACGCTGCCCCCCCAGCCCCGCTACAGCGCCCTCCTGTGCTGTCTGCCCCCCCCCGCGCCCGCCCCCCACACACACGCACACACACACATGCACGCACAGCCTGTGGCTCATGCTCCCACCTCCCCTGGTTGTCTGGCCCCCAGTTGCGAGGCTCATGTGACTCCTTCCCCCTCGGCAGCTCATGTGACGAGAGACCCAGTCAAGTAGCCCACTGGCAGCACCGGGGTGAAATCCTGGCGGCTGCTAAGCGGGACAGAGCCAACCGCCGAGGCGGGCTTGGTAAAGTAGGTCACGCCGGCGCCTGCCACGGCCCGTGACGGCACCACGGTGCAGCAGATCCTGGGAGTCAATATCACCAGCAACGCCGCTCCGCGCGTTGCACCTTCAACAGCCTCCTCGCACACAACCCCAACATTACGGGCACGCCGAGCGGGCTACTGGTGGCCCAGGGCCTCCTGGGCAACGAAACCGGGCCCGGCCCCTGCCTGGGGCAGCTGGCAGTCTGCCAACACATCCCCGTGAGGAACCACACTAGGCAGGAGGCCGGTTTGTGGGCCCAGTCCCTGGCTTGGCATGAGTCACCTCCAGCTCCTGGGCACAGACAGGATCCAGTGGGCATGCTTGGAGCGTAACACAGACATTAGCATGGCAGCGTTCCCCACCCCCCCACACACACCCCGACACAACAGCCATTTATTTGCATGGCCCGTCCCATGCTAGGGGTCTCTAGGGTCTCCCCATTGTACTTGTTCAGCTGCCCATTTGCCCAGCTTCGGGGAGATGGGCCATGCCAGTTTGTAGCAAACCCTGGGGGGGGGGGGGACTTATTGATGGGGGAGAGCTTGGGCGTGAACTTTGTCAAATCTCGTCCCTGCAGATCTGTTTGGCCGGGGGTCGCAGAGAGAGCACTGACCCGCCCGCTTGGAAAACACACACACACACACACACACACACACACACACACACACACACACACACACAGAGCAGTGGCCGAGCCGGAGACCTTCCGCTCCAAGCAGCCCTGACTTGGTGCCAGTGGCTCTCCAGCGTCTTTCTCTCGCTCTCTGCAAAATGTGCCCAAGTCTCCGCTGTGTCCTTGAAAGGGGAGACGCGATCTGATTGGTAGGATGTGTCTATTGATGGTTTCCTTTCCCCACCCCCAGTTCTGTTTCATACGGGCTGGGTGAGATCACGGTCCTGGGGGGGCCTACGCTTTCTGGCAATGAGCTGCTGGATGGGGAGGCAGGGGATGGGCACCGGGGGCTGGACAGGTTGGTGGGGGCTCCGCTAGGGGCCGGGCACTGGGAGCTAGGTGGTGGAGAGGCAGAGGCCAGGGGCTGGGCAGGTTGGTAGGCGCTGGGGGCTGGGCAGGGAGCAGGGGTTGGGAGATGGGGCTGGGTGGGCAGGTTAGTAGGCGCTGGTGGCTGGGCAGGGAGGCCAAGGCCGGGAGAGGGCAAGGGAGTGCCCAGGAGAAGCTCTCCGTGGTGGTGCAGTTGGCACTAGGAAGGGTTTCCAGCCAAATCCAGCCTCGTTTATCCTGTTCTGCGAGGGCCGTGATCAGTGTGTGGCTGAGATAGCATTGCCATGGGAACCCGCATGTTTAAATCACCTGGCTTTGGCGTGTTTCCGTTCTCCCCCTCCCGCCCGGCATGGGGCCCCAAAGTCCAGAGAGACGGTTCAGGGGCCGGCGCTGGCTGGTCCCTCCCTTCCAGCGGCCGCTGCAGGTGAAGGGAAAGTAGCCACAAGGGCAGGCCAGATTAGAGTGCGGGACGATCGGCTCGGGCCGAGCAGTGGAAGAAAGGCCAAGGGAAGCGCCCCAGCACTGTCCCTGCAGGGCCACAGGCCCAGCTGCGAGGAGCCGGCGGGCATGCCGCAGCGAGTCAGAGCGGACGGCTGGTGGGGATCTCGCCGAGTCTGTGAACTCGAGCCAGGAAAACTGGATGCAAAATGATGAATTAGGCACGACCAAAGCCTCCCTTTTCTCCTGAGCCCCGCGGAGAGATAACCGTGCGCCTGTCCCATCTCCCTGCCAGCTCCCAGCACCTTCCTGGGCCATCGGCACCCTTGGGAACCCAGCAAGGAATAACAGACCTGTCCCAGTCTCCTCCCTTTCCCATTCACCCAGGCACCACTGCACACCGCCCGGATGTAGGCTACGGGCTTGTCTACACTTGAAATGCTACAGCGGCACGGCAGACACTGCCTACGCCGACGGGAGGGGCTCTCCCATCGGCACGGTTCATCCCGCTCCCGAGAGGTGGTAGCGAGGTCGAGGGAAGAATTCTGCCGTCGACCAAGCGCTGTCTGCACCGGGGGTTAGGTCGGCTTCATTACCTTGCTCAGGGGTGTGGATTTTTCACACCCCTGAGCAATGTAGCTGAGCTGACCAAACTTTTTAATGTAGCCCCGGCCTAATCCTTCCCTCCTTGGCCAGAGAGGCTGGGGGAGTCCTGGCCAGTGACAGACCCTGGGAGGCTGGGGTGTGTGTGTGTGTGTGTGTTTGAGATCCGTGGTGTACAGCAGTGGTTCTCAACTAGGGGATACACATACCCCTGGGGGTACAGAGAGGTCTTCCAGGGGGCACATCAGCTCCTCCAGATATTAGCCTAGTTTTACAACCGGCTCCATAAAAAGCACTAGCAATGTCAGGACAAATTAAAATTTCATACAGACGCTGACTTGTTTATACTGCTCTATGGACTCGACACAGAAATGTAAGTACAATATTTATATTCCAATTGATGATATGGTAAAAATAAGAAAGTCGGCAATGTTTCAGTAACAGTGCGGCTGCCACGCTTTTGTATTTTTATGTCTCATTTTGTAAGCAAGTCGTTTTTTAGTGAGGTGAAGCTTGGGGTGCACATAGGGTGACCAGACCGCAAATGTGAAAAACCGGGACAGAGGGTGGGGGGTAATAGGAGCCTATATAATAAAAAGGCCCAAAAATCGGGACTGTCCCTATAAAATCGGGACATCTGGTCACCCTTGGTGCACAAGACAAATCAGCCTCCTGAAAGGGGTGCAGTCATCTGGAAAGGTTGAGAGCCACTGGTGTGCAGGGATCACGCAAAGCCAAGGAGTCTGACAGGGCTCTGCTTCCTTCAGGGTTTGAGCCCACGTCTACACTACAAACTGGTCGGTATAACTACGCTGTGGAAAATCCGGTGGTTCCAGGGTAGATAGCGCTATGTCGATGGGTGGACTGCTCCCGTAGGCAGAGCTTTGGGAGCAGGATGTGATTAGCGGAGGGCTGATGGGCAGAGGGCAATCGGCAGAGCCGTGGGGTTAGCGGGGGGCTGATGGGCAGAGGGCAATCGGCAGAGCCGTGGGGCAGGGTAGGGTTAGCGGGGGGCTGATGGGCAGAGGGCAGTTGGCAGAGCCGTGGGGCAGGGTGGGGTTAGCGGGGGGCTGATAGGCAGAGGGCAATCGGCAGAGCCGTGGGGCAGGACTAGGGTCGCAGGGGGCTGACGGGCAGCAGTGAGGATAGTCGGCAGAGCTGTGGGGTAGGATGTGGTTAGATGGGGGCTGATGGGCAGAGGGCAGTCAGCGGAGCCGTGGGGCAGGGTGGGGTTAGCAGGGGGCTGATGGGCAGAGGGCAGTCAGCGGAGCCGTGGGGCAGGGTGGGGTTAGCGGGGGGCTGATAGGCAGAGGGCAGTCAGCGGAGCCGTGGGGCAGGGTGGGGTTAGCGGGGGGCTGATGGGCAAAGGGCAGTCGGCGGAGCCGTGGGGCAGGGTGGGGTTAGCAGGGGGCTGATGGGCAGAGGGCAGTCGGTGGAGCCGTGGGGCAGGGTGGGGTTAGCGGGGGGCTTATGGACAGAGGGCACTTGGCAGAGCTGTGGGGTAGGGTGGGGTTAGCGGGGGGCTGATAGGCAGAGGGCAATTGGCAGAGCCGTGGGGCAGGGTGGGGTTAGTAGGGGGCTGATAGGCAGCAGTGAGAGTAGTTGGCAGAGTTTTCAGGAGTTTTCAGACTCTGGATGTGACTCTCTTTCTGACTAGTGGGGGATAAGCTCAGCATTTGCCCTGTGGAGAGAGACGCTGAGCCACTAAATCCTCTTAGCATGTTATTTTTACAGGTAGCCGATTAATGGTTTTAAAGCAGTTCCACCCCTTCCAGGACCCTGCCGTCCCCCCGCCGTGAGAACCTCCTCACTCCCTGGCCCACTCTGGCTGGCTGTCCTGAGTCCCCCCGTTATGTCTGGCCTAAAGGATCCCTGCATCTGTGATGAGCCCCACAGTCTGCAGCCAAGTGGCTCTAGGGCTCTCCCCGCAGCCCACAAGCTCCCTGTCCCACCTGCCCCACTCCTCCTTCCCTTGGGCCCCCAAGCCTTCTGCCAGTCTCGCCTCCCCGGGGTCCCCATCGTCCTGGGCCTCCTGCTCCCCTTGACCCCCTGCTGTGGAGAGGTCTCCCCACAGGACCCCTGGCTCCGGGAAGAGACCACCCCTAATAACATTTACAGCCGCTAATATTAACCAGAAATAAAATAACCAAGTGCAGATTAAAAGGACATTGATGAAATGCCAGCCGAAGAGTTATGGCCCTAATAAACCGCAGGCTTCTCCCGCCTTTGGGGGGGCTTTTATGAGGCTATTTAAACTTCATTATCAAAAAGTGTATTAAAGCTGTAAAGGCTCAGTCGTGGCAGATCTCCACTGAATCCTGTCCTACGCCCCCGTCATAAATCCTGCCCGGGCCCTGCTTCCTGCTCAGACAGAGGGGCAGGGCAGGGGAGTCGCTGGGGAATGGGAAGACGAGCCTGAAAACGGCTGCTCACTAGGGTACGAGGCCCGAGTGTGGCCCCTCGGCTGTATCCCGGCCCTGAGCCGCAACTCAGCGGTGCCACAACGCCGGGGACGCCGGGTGTTTGGGACATCCCCTCCACTTCCTCCAGCCCCTGGGAGAGCCCAGGACTACAGCTTGCACCCACCACCCTATGTACCAGCCCAGCCCCCCCCCCCCCCCCCCCCCCCCCCCCCCCCCCCCCCCCCCCCCCCCCGAGCCCCAGCTGCATCCCCTCTGCCCTGACCGTCACGCATCCCAGCCCCTGGGCTCTAATGCAGCATTAGAGAACGGCTACCGAGTGGGAGTTTGGGGGGGTTGGCGCCTAGCGCCGCTGGCCCGAGGGGGTGGTGGTACATTTCGGCTGTACGTCATTTTTGCTGTGGGACTAGGGCAGGGCAGCAGGGTGGCATTCGGGCCCATTCGAAAGCAGTCCGCAGGGCCCGAGTTCTGAGCTGCCGCTGGAGGCCAGCGGGGCTGCACGGGGCAGTGGGGCGGGGCGGGAGCTGGCCCGGGGCGTGAAATGCAAGGGATCCTTCCCAGAAAAGCTGGGGACTGCGCCAGCGGAGTTGGGAGGGAGCTAATCCTTTGTGTCAGCCTTTCCGCACTCATCTCATTAATTCCCGGTTGCTCTCCTGCTGCCCCCTTGGGTTCTCCGGTGCGGAGATAAGTCGCCTTGCTCCGTTCCGCGCACCCTCCTCTGCTGATTGTGTGCTGCCTGTGGTTGCGCTGTTGCTGGCAGAATGCCTCCACCCAATTACAGGCGGGGGAAGCTCATTTTAATTGCATGAAGCGACTGGGATTAAGGAGACCTTATCTCATAATTCCCTCTTTACCTCTTAACTTCACACTCGCTGCCTTCTCCGAAGGCAGGACATCTTGTGCCAGCTTTTGGAATTTATGAGGTAACCTTCTCTCCGCCATCGCCCGTCCCTCCCCCACTCAGCGTGGAGGGAAACAAACCTACCTGTGGCTCTGCAGCGCCTCACGGCTGGAGTGCGTCATCCTCCCAAGGGGGGGGGAAGCAGTTGGTGATTGCGGCCTTATTTTTGTTCTTCCCAAAAGCTGGGCGAGGGGCCGTGCTGCTCCTTTGGAGAACTGCAAAGTGCGGGATTGTCCAGGCCTGGGGGAGCTGGTGGCTGCCCCCCGGTTTGCTGGAGCCGAGAGCTTGGACGGAATGGGGAGCACGGGGAAGGATGTAGGATGATGCACTCAACTGGCCCTGGCCTCTGTTGCACACAGGACAGATGGCTGGGCTGGGCTGGCTGCAGTCGGGGAGCTGGGGGATGATTTGCAGTGAACCGCCGCTCCGTTGAAACCTGGAGATTGTCTGGTTTGCTGGTAACCGGGGTGTTCCCGGGGGCCACGCTGCAGGCTCTGTGTGCGTGTGTGTAGAGTGTGTGACCCTGGCTCTGCCCTGAAAGCCCCTCAGCAGGAAGGGAGGGGCCCTGTAGGTAGAAGGACCGCAGTGAAGAACTTTGCCAGAGCAGAGTGAACCGTGCTTGGTGGGAGAAGATGAGGCGCTGATGCTGTTCAGAAGAGTTACGGAGCTGGTGCCCAGCCCAGCATCTCACCGCACTGGCTCTAGTGCTCGCTGCTCTGGGGGGATGGCGGCCAGAGGCCCCCAAGACAGATACACGGCCTGTGTTCTCCTCCCCAATGCCCCCGTGTCCCAGGACATATTGGAGAGCAAAGCAGCAGCCGTGCGATGACGGACAGCACGTGCTCCTGCCTCAAAGTGGGAGAGAATCCACTGAACAGAAGAGATCGTGGAGTTCTCCTGGATAGTTCTGTGGAAACCTCCCCTCCGTGTGCAGCATCTAGGCAAGGAGTAGAACATAAGAGACGATACCATCATGCCACTATATAAACCCCTGGTGCACCAGGAGGGATAGCTCAGTGGTTTGAGCATTGGCCTGCTAAACCCAGGGTTGTGAGTTCAATCCTTGAGGGAATCCCAGCCTGGAAAAGGCTCAGAGAAGGGCAACAAAGACGATTGAGGGTATGAAATGGGCTTCTGTACGAGGAGAGACTAAAACGATTAGGGCTGGTCAGCTTAGAAAAGAGACGACTAAGAGGGGGCTGTGATAGAGGTCTATAAAATTACGAGTAAGTGACTAGAGAAATGTTATTTACCCTTTCCCACAGGACAAAAACCACGGGTCACCCGATGACTTTCGTAGGCCGCAGGTTTAATACGGTCAAGGAAGTACTTTTTCACACAATGCATAACTCACCTGCGGAACTTGTTGCCATGAGATGTTGTGATGGCTAAAAGAATAAGTGGATTCAGAAAAGAACTGGAGAAGTTCATGGCGGAGAGATCCATCAATGGCTATTAGCCAAGATGGTCCGGGACACAGTCCCATGCGTAGGGCAGCCCTGACCCTGTGATTGCTGAAAGCCAGGAAGGGAAGACGGGAGTGGATCACACATAATTGCCCTGTTCCAGACACTCCCCATGAAGCTCTGGTACACAGGATCTGTGCTATGCCCCCACCTTTGTAACAGTCTCTTGAAGAAGTCCTTCAATGTACCAGACCCCCGAAGGGCTTTCATTCTTCCCGCAGGGCCTCACCACCTCCTGAGACTGACCCTCTGGGGCTTCTGCACCCCTGGTTCACATCGTGAGCTCTGCTCAGTGAGTCCCACTGCAATAGACTCCTGGAGGGAGACTTGTCTGCTCTTCGGGGACTAATGCACCTCACCCAGCATTTACAAGCAGCACTGTAAAAACAGACGGGTTTATCAGTCATCTGGAACCCAGCCCAGGAAGTCCTTCGCTAGACTGGCTGGAACAGTGAGAAATATCCTGTGTGTTACATCCCTCCTCCCACCCCACCCCCGTGCCTGTCGTGTCTGCTGAGACTGTGTGCTCTCCGGGGCAGGGACCGTCTATGTCTGTGCCCAGGGCCCCGATCTTGGCTGGGTTCGCAGGCACCACTGCGATACACAATCATGAGCTGTACGCTGGGGAGCACGCCAGCCCTGGGACCTACGGCCTTCTCCATCTGTAAGGCAGAGCATCCTGTTCGTAGGGCTGGGAGGGATGGGCCCCCTTAGGACGTGAGGCTGCTGCGTGGGTTGAGAAGCAAGGCCAGGGGCTCCCCTCTCTCTCTCTCTCCTCACAATCTCCAGCCAGAAGCTGGGTCCCCAGCAGCCAAGTGGGGACTGCAAGCCACTCTGATGCGAAGCACCTAGTTTGTCTCCTTTCTGGTCCATAAGCACATAAAAGCTGCCATGCAGGGTCAGACCGTGGCCCAGCTTGCCCAGTATCCTGTCTACCACAGTGGCTTGTTGTGACGAAGTGGGAATTTTTTTATGAAGCCGATGTGTGCCTCAGTTTCCCCCCCATACTTTGCACTGCTACCCGGTAGGGGGAAAGGGATTAAGGTTGCTCTCAGGGCAGGCGAAGAGCCGTAGGTGTGTGTTTCTCTCCTCCCTGTCTGGGTGGAATGAATAGAGCTCTTAAGAAACTGGCTGAAACCAAGCCAGATCAGCAAGGGATCCGCAGAGACAGTGCAAGCTCCAAGGACTCCTGGAAGCAGGAGGCTGGGCTGAGACCCCAGCTGGAGAACAAAGGCCTGAGGGGTGTGAGGTGGGGGGATACGCGTGGGCTCTGGAGGGAGCGCCCTCACCTGGTGGGAACTGACTAAGGAACTCAGAGAGAACGCCTGGAAATGGAGTTCACTGCAGCTTGGCTGGTGAAGGGGGGCTTGAGCAGAACGGGCTATACTTTAACCTTCCCCCTCGAAACTGACAGGAAAGAGCCAAACAGCAACAGCCCTGCTGAGAGGTTTTAAAAAGCTGAACCCCCTTGGACTCCTTTCTGTCCCCGCCTCAGCTTCTGCCCCCACTATAACTGCCCGTGACTGGGCATCTCCTCGCGTTTACACTGGGAGAGTCCCAAGTCAGGTGTGGAACCCAATGCTCACAACCGTAGAGGGCAGTTAACCATGGGGGGTGGGGGAGCACCTAGCTCGGCCGCGGTGGGAGCGGGGATGAATGTTAAGGGTGGGAAGGGAGGTCTGTGCTGCATATTTCATGGCCCCATCTTGGTTTTCCCTCTCCTCTGTGGCTCTCAAACTGAGATCGATCTCATAAGCCACAGGATCCTCCTGCCAGCTCACCATGCCCGCTGTTAACCTGAAGCCAAAGTCTCTAGCATTTATATAGCCAAGGTTTAGGGCCTCTGTCAGAGACCCAGGCAATACTGTCCGTCCCGTCCCCCCCTCCAGCCAGGGATTAGGGGAAACCCGCACCCCTGTGAACAGAGAGCGAGGGATTTGATAAAAATCAATATTCCTGGTTCGGAGAGCTCCTCGGCCAATTCTTTGAATACTGTGGGATGCAAATTATCTAGTCCTAAACACTTTTGAAATGTTTAACGTTGATAATTGCTGTTTCACACCCTCCTTAGTTATTGATGGCATGAGAGTGTTTCATTATGACTGTAAGATAAGATATGAATACATCATCCAAATATAGAGCAGAAATATTTATTGAATACTTCCTCCTTGTCTACATCACAATTGACAAGTTTACCATCCTTAGCTAATATTGGATATATACGACTGCTAGGATTTCATTTGTTCCTGATATATTTAAAGAATCCCTTCTTATCGTCCTTAACTTTATTGGCCATAGATAGTCCAGTGTTACCTTTAGCTTTCCTTATCAATTGTCTACATATCTTAGCTGCTGATCTGTACTCATTGCTATCCGCTTCCCCATTTTTCCATTTGTTATATATATTGTTGTCACTTTCACCACCCAGATGTTGTTTACCCAAAGAACCTGCCTGTCACGACTGTAGAATTGGTGTTTCTTAGGCATCTATTCAAAATATCCTCCAACCATTCCCAATGATCAGTCACATTCTTGTGTTTACATTTTTCCTCCCACTCAGTTTTGCTCATGATTGGGACATGGGCCTTTGGATTGGATCTGGAGACGATGAGTAGGACTCTCAGAACCCATCCCCACCCAGGGCAGGGCAGGATCACTGATAACCTGTTCTCCAAGGATTGGGCCTGTCAGTTTCAAATGTATCAGATAATGGGGCTTCCCCCATAGCCAGCTCCATCCTGCTGTCAGGCAAACACCTGCTGATACCTTTGCATTTTACCCCATCGCCCCAGGCCTCTGCCTCCTTGTCATCTGCACCATTCAGCCCCTCGTCTATTGTCCTCTTTCCCCATTGCTGCCTGCCCGTGGCCTGGCCCTTTGCCATTAGCTACCATTTACACCTGTTCATACCCCTCAGTATTTCTCCATTGCTCAGTTCCCACGGCTCTCCTCAGACCTCCCTCTCCCAGAGCTCAACACCATGTCTTGGGGGGACGCCAGCCTCATGGAAAGTCATTTCTAGTTGGGATCTTGCTGTGAGGGCTGCCGAAAGCCATGGGACACCTTTAGTGTCTCGTAAACAGGAAGTCTGTCAAGCTAGTCACCACAGCTCCCCCTCTGGGCAGAGCCCGTCTGTTGGGGCAGTACCTGAGCGCCTCACGAGCGCCAGTGTGTGGATCCTCACAACCCCCTGCCAGGGAGGGCAGGGCTATTCTCCCTGCTTTACAGCGAAGGAACAGAAGCACAGAGACACTAGATGACTTGCCCAAGGTCACATAACATCGGTGGCAGAGTCCCAGGCAAGTTCCTTCCTTCCTTTTGCCCCTTAAGCCCTTGGCACCCCTAAGAACCCCCTTTATTCTATTCAGGGCACTGATACTGAGCCCATCACCAGGGTATCTGAGCTCCCCCCAAATTCACAGTGGGGCGAGGGATGATGAGGGATGATCCTTAGCCCGTATCAGGCATGTCACATTCCCAAAGCCCCGCGCAAACTGTAACTAATTAGCTGCCATTAACATTAGCTAATTAATCTAATTGCAGATGACCTGGAATTCCAGAGCATGAAAACTTCTTCCCACCTCCGCCGCGCACTGGCTCCCTTTCCCTGCCTGAGGAGCTGCTGGGGCTGCCTATGACAGGAGAGAAGCTTCCCATTAATCTTCATTGAAGCGCTGCGTGGAAGCGGCAGACAGGAGATGAGAGGAGATGGAGAGGTGTGACCAAAGGCTGCTGCCAGGGCTTACATTCAGCGGAGCTCCGGTCAATATTTTCAAACCCGTGGGGCAGAAGCCCCGAGGCTCAGGGAAATACTCTGTGAGGATTTAAGCCCTGGCTGCAGTTATCTCTGTGCTGGGCCCCTGACCGGCTCAGGACTCCATGTAGACTCGCCTAGCGCCTGTGGTGGATGCCGCCGGTCGGTCTCTTGCTCCAGGAGCTGCTCGCCCACTCGTTCTGCGGCTTCTGTGTCTTGCCCTCTCCCCTCCTCCCCAGTTCTGGGGCGCTGTCCCTCCCCCCTCCCGCCGCCCCCCCGGTTTCCCTCTCTGCTCTGTTTCCATCCCTCGGGCTGAGCCCTTCCAGCTCTCTCTGTGTGTGCGGCTCAGAGGTTCTCATTTCCCCAGGGCCCATCTGACAGAAACCAGACAAATCCCAGACCGAATGGTTCCTTTAATCAGCCAGAGAGTTCCCTTCGTGGGGGCATGTCGGCTGACCCGCCTCTGACCCTTCCCCTTCCGAGGGAATTGGGGGAGTTAGAGAAAGGCTCAGCCTTCCCCCCCCCGCCCCATGCAGCTGCCTACGAAGGGCTGCTCAGCACCATGACCCTGGCACCAGGGGCTTCCCACTTGGGCCCCCCCGCTCCACCCCCAGGCTTCCATCCGTGATTGGCTTGATTTAGCTGCTGCTCATCGCTGGGCCAAACCCATCCCTGGTGTCGCTGCACTGGAGCCGCCAACGTGACCTACTCGAGATGCCCCTGTTTATGCATCCCAGGATCGCATTCGTTCTTTTGGCCACAGCGTCTGCTTCCCGGAACACCTCCCCCACTGCTCGCTATCATGCGCCTCCAACCTGTTTTCGGTCCCAGGACTCCTCCTTCTTTAAGCCAATTAGAGTTACCCTGAGAATCTGATTTTGCGACACGGTGCTCAATACGTCACTAAGATACACCTCCAGGTAGCGCATTTGCCTCAGCCATTCGATCGAACAAAGCGCAGCGCGTTTGTTTGGCCTGCTTGCGCCTTGCTAAACTCCCGACAGCTTACTGCTTGCAGCTCCTCTATCCTCCACTTTTTCTCTGCCTCTTTATACTTGTTCCGTTGTTTTTATTAGGGCTGAAGAAGTTAAATGGAGAGGCTGGTCACTGCCAGGATCGCTCTTCCTCTCCTTGTTTGAAGATCGGTACCACATTTGCTCCCCTCAGCCCCTTCCCTGGTGTCCACGGCCTTTCAGAAATAATTTTCAGCCGTGCAGTAAGCTTGTTTGCCAGTTCCCTCCATGCCCTAGCGTGTGTCCCCTCCAGATCAGCTGAGCGGCGGCTGTGTGACTCCTTTGCTGGCTCTTTATCAGCTGTTTTTTGGTTGTTGTTTTTTTACAGCATTTTCATTGCGTCCTAATTGTCCGAACTTTGTTTTCATTAAGGACACGTAAAGGTTTCACAGCATCTCGGCCCCTGTAGAATCGTCGTTAATTTCTTGCCCCTCTTTATTCTTAAAGGGGCAGCTTTCTCTCGCTGGATTGCTCCTGGGATGGCGTTAACTCACTGGGGCAGATTCCCCCTTGCGTGGGCAGAGGTCCCAGTGCAGGGATGGAAAGGAGGAGGCAGGTCCCAGCTCAGACCTACTTGTTGCAATGGTCCCTAGTGATCACTGCAGGGATGCAGGTCAGTGTCAGCTTCCCTCCCCCCTTCAGTCCCCCTTATGTCCAGGGCTGCCGTGGTGGCAAAGGAGTTCTCTGCACCACAGTCTTCCCTGGGCTAGGCAGTCCTGCTCCCCGTCCTCTGGCCAGGCCCAGTGCAAAGGGATGACAGTGCAACCTTGAATCTGGCCCGTTGCGCCTTTCTCTTCCCTCCTCCGTGCTGCGTATCCTGGTGAGGTTTCCTCCCTGCTTTTCCAGCTCCGGGATTTTCTATCCCCTCTCCCCCTGCTCTCTGAGCTGCTCCTTCGTTCAGAAACACCAGCCTCCGTCCTCGTGCTCTGCACAGCTTCCTTTCCCAGGGAGTCTAGAGTCTGCTTTGCCTTGATGAGGGTGCTGGAAAGGAAAGGTTTATTTGTGTTCTTTGCATCATTCACTCCCACCCACCCAGGCCAGTCTTTATGCTGGCGACCTTGCAATGTAATTAAAGAGAAAATGAATAAATAATAGTAATAATGAAGAGACTCAGAGAACCGTAGGGTGTGCAGCTAATCTGTCATTCTTACTAACCGCCTTGGAACAAAGCGCTGCGGATTGGAGGCACAAGCAGAGAGCAGCCCAAGCAGCTGGATGACCGGGGGAAGTTGGCAGAGTGGGTAGGGCTAGCAGGAAGCTGTGGGATGGGATTGAGGGCCACCAGCAGAGCGGGGTGTGATAGTGGGGAGACAGAGGTGGGAAATCAGGACTGAGGCGCCCTGGTAGAATTGTTTGGCGGACGTCCCCAGAGCTCCTGCCTGATTTTAAAGCATAAATACAAAATTCCCCCAAAGTCAACTGAAAAAAAATCCTTCCCCTAGGGCGTGTGCGCTGTATGAGCTCCGGGCTGTGTGTGGGCAGCACGCAGCGGGGTCGGCTGTGTGTGTGTGTGTGCACTGCGACAGTCCTTCTGTGCACAAGTGCGTGCACGCATTGAGGTGTGTGCCTGGGTACAGTCTGTAATGCATGCATTGGGAAAGGGTGTGTGTGTGTGTGTACATGCCCTGAGAGTCTGTATGTGCACACGCATGCATTGGGGCAGGAATATGTGCACGCATGCACACACAATGCCCCAATGCACGCATGCGCCTGCACCCCCGAGACAGTCTCTGTGTGCGTGCACATGCATGTATTAGGGCACTGTGTGTGCATGTGCACACGTGCCCTGAGAGTCTCTGTGTGCGTGCATATGCCTGCATTTGAAAAGGGGTGTGCGTGGGGGCAGGGTGTGTGTACACATCCTGAGACAGTCTGTGTGCGTGCAAGCGTGCATGCATTGGGGCATTTTGTGTGTGTGTGTGTACACGCATGCACCCTGAGACAGTCTGTGTGTGTGCCCAGGCATGCGGGGGGTACGCGTACGCCCTGGGCCAGGCTCTGTGGCTCTGTGGACGCGTGCACACTGAGGCAGGATGTGTGTGTGCCCATGCACGCACTGGGGTGGGGGGGGGGACGCATACGCCCTGGGCCAGGGTCTGTGGATCTGTGGACCGGTGCACACTGAGGCAGGATGTGGACATGGGTTGGGAGCTCTGTGCTGGTCAGGTGGTCTCATGTGCGGCCGCATTCCCAGCTGGGCAGGGAGCCGTTTTAAGGAGGTGCGGGGAGAGCCGTGCTAAAGCTGTCAGCTTTTACTGCTGGGAGAGACCAGGCTCCCCGGGCCCAGCCAGTCTGTTACTGCCAGTCAATGCCCCGGGAAGTGCGGGGCGGGAGGGGGAGCGTGGGGGCTGGGGGAGGGGATGGAGGGCTGCTGGCTGGTTCTGGGCGTAATTCCTTCTCTTCCCACTGTGCCCAGGCTTGGCCCTGCCTTTGTGACCCTCTCATTGTACCCTCCAGCCGGCCCCTCTCTCCCAAATCCTGTTCCCAAGGGTCCACAGATTCCCTGGGGCCTGGGCTGGGCTGGGGGAGCGGGAAGAAAGGGGGATTGCCCCAGAAAGCAGTGCCCTCTGCGGTGGGGCTGGGGGATGGCAGCAGGCAACCCCACACCCTTTCCTTGCTGTGTGTATTTAACCCTTGGGCCAGCCCAGCCCTAGGGAGCCTGTGCCCAGCGCAGCCCAGCAAGGAGCTGGCAGCAGCTGCGGTGCCCTGGATGGCAGGTGGCCTTTGATGCAGCGATGGTGCCCGAGACGGGCGGCAGCGTTCGCAGCAGGAGGCCGGGCTGGGGAGCACAGATCCCTCCCACCCATCCCTCCTTCCAGCCCCCCATGTCCCTCCATCACAGCCGGGTCAGATCTAACCGCTCCTCTCCTGGCAGCTAGGACCTGGGGGCGCTTCTCCTTGTCCCCTTCCTCCTAGGCCCTCTCCCCGCGGCTGTGACCGCAACCTTCACTGAGGGGCTGGCGACACCGGCCGCGAGTGCCCGGCAGCCAGGCAGAGGCGAACCAGCCCTTGCAGGAGGTTGGCTGGGGGACAGGCCAGGACCCTAAGTGCGTCCCCAGATCCCCCACTGTAAGTATCCCAGCACAGGATACTTGGAGAGCTGTCTATTTCAGGGGGAACTGTTGGAATGGGATGGGGGATGACCTCCCTGGGGTGGCACTGGGGTTTTGGGGGGCAAGGGGCAGCATGGTCCCCTCCCTGCGTGGGAGAGGGGTGAAAGGCAGCACACAGCACCGTACGTCCCATGGAAAGAAAGGTCTCTGGCAGTGAAAGGGTGTCTCCTAATCCTGAGAGCAGAGTCTGCTGGGCCGGCAGCTGTGGGGCCCGCCTGGCCCGGGGCTTGTTTGTTTAAGGGATATGCCAGTTCGGTCAACAAGCCGTGGGGGCCATTGCTGGCCGGATTAGCAGCCGAGGGACCTCGCAGCAAAAGAAACGCCCGCCATGAATATTCGAATGGTGAGAACCAGGCCTGGGAGCCGAGCGGAGACAAAAAGCCGGTGCCCTCGGCCCTGGCAGCTCTCTAGGGGCCGTGGCCCGCAGTGCTGCTTCGGGCAGGGCTGGCCCATCACGCCCCGCTCCCCACGGCTCCTTCCTCCCTGCCAGAGACGGGCCCCCCCAGCTGATCGGTTACACCAGGAATCCACAGCTCCCCGGACGTGGGAGCTAACTGGGAGTAAGGCCGGCGGAAGGACACAGGCAAAAGGTGCCAATAGGGATGCTTGCCCTGCGCGTCCCCCTATGGCACCTGGCCACCTCCACACACTCCTCTCTGACATTGCTGCCGCTGGGAAACGGGGGCGCGAGGCCCCCCAACGCCAGCAGCTGCCTGTGAGCCGAGCGGCCCTGGGGAAGACGCTCGTCCTGTCTTCCTGACACCCGGCGTGGCCTCTCCAGGCCTATGCCGGGCTGACGCCCGAGCGCCAGACTCAGCCCGCGCACCCTGTGACACTGGGGGGCATTTAGTCGGCGGAAGGAGTGCACAAGGGGGCCTTGATGCGCGGGGTCCTGTACAGCGCAGGACTGGGCTCTGCCTGGCCCCTCCGCCCCAGAGCTAGGCAGCGCCGAGCACGGAGCGCTGAGAGGCTGCTGGGCAGGAGAACAGGAGGGCTTTGGAAAGGGCCCGTCCTGCCCCTCCCTGGGGTTTGCTCTCTCGGACGTGGATGGTTGAAGCTTCTCCTGAGGGTTCTGTGCCTGGCCTCGAGCATGCTCTGAATTCCTCCAAGAGGCCTTGGCCCCTCCAGCTGCCCACAGCCAGCACCCTGGTCCCTACAGCTCCCCACAGCCAGCACCCGCAGCCCTGGCCCCTGGAGCTCCCCACAGCCAGCACCCGCAGCCCTGCCCCCCGGAGCTCCCCACAGCCAGCACCCGCAGCCCTGCCCCCTGGAGCTCCCCACAGCCAGCGCCCGCAGCCCTGCCCCCTGGAGCTCCCCTCAGCCAGCGCCCGCGGCCCTGCCCCCTGGAGCTCCCCACAGCCAGCGCCCGCGGCCCTGCTCCCTGGAGCTGCCCACAGCCAGCGCCCACGGCCCTGGCCCCCCGGAGCTCCCCACAGCCAGCGCCCGCGGCCCTGCCCCCCGGAGCTCCCCACAGCCAGCGCCCGTGGCCCTGCCCCCCCGCGCTCCCCCCAGCCACCCCCCGCGCCCCCGCCCCCCGCCCCCCCCCCCCCCCCCCCGTCAATGCCACCGGCCCTGTTCCCTATGACTCCTCCACCGCCATCTTTCCCCCATTCACCCCACCTGCTGTCTTCCTTGTAGACCCCTGCAGCCAGTGCCCCACATCGTTCCCTAGGGTCCCGCTCAGCCTGTCGCGGTTCTCTACAGCTGCCCGCTGAAAGCAGCTTCTCACACCAGCATTTAGCGCCCCCAGCTCTGCAGCCAGCAGCCCCCCCCCGCCCAGCCCATCAAGGCACCAACCCCCATCTGCATCTTCACACTTTGCCTTGCCAACAGGAGGAGGCCTCTGGTTAGCGTCCTGCTCCGGTCAGTGTCTCCTTGGGCCCTTGCGCGATAACCTCTGCAAACCAGGGGGCCCTTTTCCAGGCCAGGGACAGATAACGGCCCTTCCCTTCCCTCCACCAGCCAAGTGCCAGGCATGTCCCGGTGATCGCTAAAGTGGGGCCATTATCTTCCCACCTCCCTCCAATTGACCTTAAGCCAGGGGTCATCTCCCCTCTTTCAGCAGCCTCAACCCACAGAGCCAAAGGCTGCCTTTAGTAACAGAGCCGGGGGACAGCTCCGGCGTATGCACCAGCGGTGTAACACGGTCCCACACCCCCTTCTTTCCTGGGTATAGTCATGCCCCTACATTGTCTTCTGGGTTCCTAGCCCACTGTCCCGCACCGAGCACTGAACCCAGGATTCCACTGCTAAAACATGCATCTCTATCACTTGAGCTAAAGTCGTAGCTCCTCTCGCTGGCAGCCGTAGTAGACTCTTATCCTCTGTAGACCAGGCACTAGCGAGGAACTCATAACACACACGCCGACCTGTTACTGGGTTACACCCAGTGTGCAGACCCTTGAAGCAGTGGCTTGTGGGAAATTTTGAAAGGGTTTCTGGGGAATTGTGGGAAAAGAGGATACATTCCCAGGATTCCATGGGAAACACCCATAAATCTCTGTGAGCTGCTGCATTTCCCAGGCCCTTTCTCAACTGGCTGAACTTCAGGATGAGGAAGGAGACTTTTTCCATTCTCTTTGGGGGGCTGGGCCTGCCATCACAGTGAGGAGAGGTCCTTTTGCGGTGGAGAAGAGAGCAGCCATCGCCCTGGTGAGTGCTGTTGTGGGGGAGGTGGTAAGTGTGCCAGAGACCAATGGTGGGTTTATGCAGCTGGGGCCATGTACCTATTTCACCACACGGTGACCAACACCAGCAGGGGTGCTACTCCCCAGGGAGCCATGCCTTCGGGAATCATCAGGGGCCCAGCTCCGTCCCTATGGGGATCCTGCGTCATCCTGGGCACCCCCTTTACAAAGGGAAAAGACCTGGTGTGCTCATGCCCTAGTGGCCTGTACAGGATTGTTCCCTGTGCAAAGAGGGAGGATGGTGCAGACATGGGTCAGACACTGGCCTAAGACTTGCGACCGAGGATCTGGGGGCAAGCCCCTACTCTGCAACAGCCAGACCTTGGGCAAGTCGTTTGGTCTCTCTGTGCCTCAATTCCCCCTCTGCACAATGGGGACCAGAGCCCTGTCCTGACCTCCCAGGATGGGGTGGGAGGGTAAATACATCAATGATTGGGCAGTGCTCAGATACTAGGGTGATGGAGGCCAGATAAGGACCTAAGATAGCTAGAAATAGCTGGTCCTGTCTCACGACTTCCACCCTGTCCCTCGGGAGATTCCTCCCCAGCCAGATCCATCTCACCGCCAGATTCAGTCTAAACGAATTAACCCTGCCCCATTCCTCTTTTTTACACCCCCTTGTGTCTCTAAATACCCCTCCTTCGGTGCTGCACATGCCACATCTCTGCAGATCTCTGCCTCCCCTCCATGCGCACACACCTCCTGCAAACCCAAGAGTTGGTTCTCCAAGCTTAGATTTTGCTCTTTACATTTTCCCAAGTAAGTTGCCTTCCTTGACTCCATGGTGCTCCGGCTCCTGCATAGCTGCCTCTTCCTCCGGCCACGTTCTGTCACGAATGAAATGCTACACAGCCTAGCCTGTATTCTGCACTCTTCCATAGCCACTGAGCAAACCTTCATTAGCAGTATTTATTTTTGGTAGCACCCATTAGGTGGTTGGTTCTTCCCAAACACTGTGGAAAGATGGGTCTTGCTCTGGAGTGCTCTCAATTTGAAAGATGGTCTTTAAACAGCAAACCCAAATATTGCAACGCTAATAGCCGTTTAGTCCATATCTATTTTTAAATATACGAAAAAAGCGAAGCATGTGAGAAATGAGCTAACGGCGCACAAAATTTGCTGTAAAATCCTCCACCTGCATGTCCTAATTATTGCACGTTTGTTAAAGTTAGCGCTTTGGTAGTTTCCCCGAGAACTGCACCGTACTACGCTGCAGCAGCATAGCTACACGAACCTCTTTCGCTCATTGTATCAGCATGTCACATTGTAACCCACTATGGCGGAGCCCTGCAAGCTTCCGCAATGATACGTTCTAGGACAGCACCTGGGAAAATGTGCCATTGGACAGACCCAGCTGTGACATCGCCAATCAATCGGGCAAAGGTGATTCCCCCACTCTGAAGGTGGTGAATTTTTGCCCAGTCTCTTACCACTTCAGACAAGATTCCAAGCCTCTTTGAAGAAGGCACTCTACCCAAAAAGCCCTCCTTCATAGCTTTCTCTCAAGGTCAAGCTCCAAGTGCTTCTCTGGCTGTCCTTGACTTTCTGCTGCCTTCTCTGTCTGCTTCTGCGTTGTTTCTGGCTGCTTCTCCTCTCTCTCTCTCTCTCTCTCTCACACACACACACACACACACACACACACACACACACACACACACACGGGCACAGCTCTACCAGACAGTACCTGCATTCTGCATTCGCATTCTGCCCCCAGTGAAACCCTGCCAGCCACTCCTGACCAGCCTTGTATGGGGCATGTGTTTTGGGTGTGTCCCCTGTTGTTGCAGCTGTTTTATTCCAAAAGGAGCTTGAACAGCTTCTGATATATATCCTGAATGAAGAGTGGCTTTTACACCCCCCACCAGCTTCAACGAGCCTTCGCCCAACTCCCAGTATCCCACAATGTTGCCAACACTTGTGGTCTTGCAATACTTGTTTTTTTCTTAAAGCCCCAACTCCTGGAGTCATGTTATTTTGTGCATAGCTCAGCTTTCGGTTTGTTTTTTTAAACTCAAAGCTTCCAGCCATCAAAATTGTGGGGAAACACTAGACGCTCAAAACCCCAAAGGGGTTAATGATTTATTAAGAACACTGTGGCTTGGCTTGGCTTGACTGGATTGCATACACCAAATAATTAAAATCTCACAGTTTTTAAGCCAATCTCGTGTTTTTTGGGGGACCTGACTGAATGCTTGGAGTTGGTAATACTGTGTACAATTTTCAGTGCACACAAGGGAATCTGGTTTCGCAGGAGAGCATTTTCAAGCACTCAGCTTAGTCTGCGTTTGCCTGGGAGAACACCGCTTCCCATTTGGCATGCTCAGAGTTTAGTGCTAGACATTAGCACAGCTATTCCTCTACTATCATAGCATCTCATTCTTCGTGTACCTATACTTCAGTCCTCCCCATACAGTATCTTTGGGTATTAACTGCTCAGGTTTTGTACACCTGAACAGGACTATTGGCTGTTCAGAACAGTTTGGCATTCGCTGTTTGTGCATTGATCGGGGGCGGTTTGCTTTTTCACCCGCAAAATCAATACTTGCAGCAACACTTGATTTCATTTAATTTGAGGGGCTGCTTACTGCATAAAAACCATAGACTCATAGAATACCAGGGTTGGAAGGGACCTCAGGAGGTCATCTATTCCAACCCCCTGCTCAAAGCAGGACCTAATCCCCAACTAAATCATCCCAGCCAGGGCTTTGTTAAGCCTGACCTTAAAAACCTCTAAGGAAGGAGATTCCACCACCTCCCTAGGTAACCCATGCACAGGTAGGGAGAAATCTGTCTGTGTCTCACCTTATTCCTAACCCCACCTGTCCCTTTTAACAGGTCTGGATTATACACAGTGTTATTGGCTGGTCTCCGTATTTATTGCCTCTGTTTTCCCGTGTGATTTACGGTAAACACGGGCCAAATCCAGTCGTGGCATAAGCGAGCTCTGCTCCGTGGGGGATTTGCCCCTTTTCACACTAGAGCTGCACCTGCTCCATAGTGCTGATTATTGGCTCTGTGCTGATGAGTTTGGCACCAGGGTGATGGTCCTCGCAGTTGGTTTGCACTGGGCTGTAGCGGCGCTGGAGGTAGGTACAGATCTTCCCCAAGGGGTAGGGCAGAGGAACCGACCAGTTTCAAAGGAGAGGAATCCAGGCTGGAGGTGCTGGTGGTGGAGACTCAGTGGTGCTGGTAGATCAGAGCAGGGCTAGAAGTCCAGCAGGACCAGGCACCGCTGCCTTTGCCGCCCCGAACCGCCACTGGTGTCCAGCAGCAGAACCGAGAGTTGTTGTTTGGGGCAGGTCAGAACCATGGAGAGCTGGGAGACTTGGGGACAAGCTCAGAGGTGGTGCATGAAATGGGGTAAATTTTCCTGAGAGCCCCACTTCCTGTGCTCCTCTGTGTGCTGGAGATTTGTCCTGATTGCAGCCATGGGTGCAGCGTCCCCGTGCAAACCCCCAGTGGAGACGGGGGTTAAGCAGCAGCAGCCAACGTGCTGAAGAGCAGGAAGAAATGTAAGAAAGTGTAAATTAGAGCAGCTCCTACCCTGCATTAGCATACACCTCCTCCAGCTCCTCAGCACTGCCCCCACCCCAAGCAAACCTCTGCCTGTACACATACACACACAAACCTCTGCCTGTACACACACACACACACACACGCACACACGCAAACCTCTGCCTGTACACACACCACACACACACACACCCACACACACCCCTACGCAAACCTCTGCCTGTACACACACATACACCCCTACACAAACCTCTGCCTGTACACACACACACACACACACACACGCAAACCTCTGCCTGTACACATACACACACAAACCTCTGCCTGTACACACACACACACACACCCCTACGCAAACCTCTGCCTGTACACACCCATACACCCCTACGCACACCTCTGCCTGTACACACACACACACAAACACACACACATACCTCTGCCTGTACACACACACACACACACACGCAAACCTCTGCCTGTACACACACACACACCCCTATGCAAACCTCTGCCTGTATACACACACACACACACAAACCTCTGCCTGTACACACACACACACACAAACACACACACACATACCTCTGCCTGTACACACACACACACCTCTGCCTGTACACACACCACACACACCCCTCTGCCTGTACACACACCACACACACACACACACCCCTATGCAAACCTCTGCCTGTACACACAAACACACACACACACAAACCTCTGCCTGTACACACACACACAAACCTCTACCTGTACACACACACACCCTACGCAAACCTCTGCCCGTACACAAACACCCCACACAAACCTCTGCCTGTACACACACATCTGCACAGATGTCTGCACACACGTCTCCTTTGGCCATACACACTGACCCCTACACAAATCTCTGTGCACACCTCCCACACCCCTACTTGCATCCCCATCTCTCCCTGTATCCCTGGCTCGTCGCCATGGTATCTGGGTGCCTCACACACACCAGAGGGGGCCGGCTGGCTGAGCACAGGTGCTGTTCAAGGTCCCTGCTCCCTTCCTTCTTGCAGAGAGTTTCTTTTTCACGTCCTCTCTTCTCCTCCCCTCCCCCGCTAGTGAGCCGTGTCTCTGCCCAGGGGGATGGGACCTCAGTCCCCTTCGTTCACACCACCCCCTGCCCATTCGTGCCGCACGCTCCCCGTGGCTCCCCACCCCCATCCTGGAGGACCCCTCGGCTCTCCTGGGAGATCTAGGGCCTTCTTTCCCCATTGCCGAGCTGCATTTTGGAGCGGGGACAGGGCAGCTTTCTGTAAGATCAGGCAGCAGCTCTGGGCTCCATGCACTGGGGAGAATTTTCCGGCCTGCAGGTTGCAGGAGGTCAGACTAAATGATCACAGGGTTTCCTTCTTGGCCTATGGACCTACAGCTCCTCTTCTGCAAATGAGGGGCCCATATTCGGGACCAGCCCACAACCGTGCTAGGAGCATCTGTGCCCACAGTGCAGCAGCCCTGGTGCTAAGCACTAGGGCAGATGGGGCTCAGCGGAGTCTCCTGGCATGGTGGGAAAACATGCCCACGCTCTGTCTACACCTGCGCTTACAGGTACAAACGCTTCGGTGCGGACAGGAGCTAGAGCAGGGGTAGGCAACCAATGGCACGGGTGCCGAGCTGATTTTCAGTGGCACTCACACTGCCCAGGTCCTGGCCACCGGTCCGGGGGGCTCTGCATTTTAATTTAATTTTAAATGAAGCTTCTTAAACATTTTAAAACCCTTATTTACTTTACATACAACAATCGTTTAATTATCTATTATAGACTTATCGAAAGAGACCTTCTAAAAACGTTACCATGTATGACTGGCACGCGAAACCTTAAATCAGAGTGACTAAATGAAGGCCCCGTCTACACTACCCGCCGAAATCGGCGGGTAGCCATCGAAGTATCGGGGATCGAATTATCGCGTCTTGTCTGGACGCGATAAGTCGATCCCCGAACGCGCTACTTCGAACTCCGGTACTCCTGCAGGGCGAGCGGAGTTACCGGAGCCGACGTGGGAGCCGCGAACGTCGATCGCGGCGCCGCGCGGACGCGAGGTAAGTGCGCCAAATTCGAACTAAGATACTTCGACTTCAGCTACGCGAATAGCGTAGCTGAAGTCGAAGTATCTTAGTTCGATCCCGCCCCTAGTGTGGACCAGCCCGAAGACTCGGCCCAGCACTTCTGAAAGGTTGCCGACTCCTGAGTAGGGTACCATGAGTGCCTGCGGGAGGGGGGGGAGCCCCTGCTATTGTGGGCATCCTCCCCTGGGCACAGAGCCCCTGGCACACCCCAGCCTTCCAGGCACCAGGGCTGGCAGCTGCCTGTTGCCTTGTCCCCTCGCAGATCGGCCTTGGAAATCCAGCCCGAGTGCCTGTGGAGCCTTGTCAGGCAGCTCGAGGACAGAGCCCGTGAGCCCAATGCAGTGGCCAGCCATCGCAGGAGATTATTGAAGGCTATTTATTGCCTCCCAGCTGCAGTTCTGTCAGGTGCAATGTGGAGCTCATCAATCCGGGGAAACGGTCCTGACTCCGCTGCGGGTTCCCCAGGCAGTGGTTCCCGGGGACCGAGCGCAGCCCATTTGACCAGGCAGCCCTGCCACAGCCCAGCCCCTGGCTACAGAGATCAGGCCTGCAAAGGGAGAGCGGGAGCCAGGAGCCCAGAGCAATGACGGATCCAACTGGAGTAGAGCAATTGCCTTTGCTGTCAAACAGCAGGTGGAGAGAGTAAGGGGGGGTTAGTGAAAGAGTGTGAGAGTTCCGGGTGGGTGGTGCTGGGAGGTGGGGGGGGGGGTGCATGTGGGGGGCACACCGGGGGGGAAAGAGGGG
>QXTE01000343.1:1056585-1069820 GCA_003942145.1 Platysternon megacephalum
TTAATGTTTCCTCTGAATACTGTGTGGGTGCCTCAGTTTCCCCTATGCAGTTCTTAAGTATCTAGGTGGTGGGATAAGGGTGTATGGTTGTTGCAGAGCGAAGGGCCAGTGCACATAAATGCCTGACACTTTGTCTCCTGGCAACTGATGGCCTGGGCCCCTCCTCTGCAAAGGTGCCAACTGAAGGTGTTGGAGACAAAGAGGTCAGGTGACCTCCTAGCCCGGGAAAGGGACAAAGCCCAGAGGAGGAGGGGCTGGAGGGGGTTTTTCAGTTTGGAGCTGGCTGGGGAAACGGAGGGGTGCCCGGACGGGGCTCTGGCCCCCCTGGGGCCCCAAGATGGACCTAACTGAGGGGGTCCTGTTGTCTGTACCTGCAAGACCTGTTTTAGACCGTGTTCCTGTCATCTAATAAACCTCTGTTTTACTGCCTGGCTGACAGTCACGTCTAACTGCGAAGTGGGAGTGCAGAACCCGGTGGCTTCCCCAGGACCCCGCCTGGGCGGACTCGCTGTGGGAAGCACACGGAGGGCGTATGCTGAATGCTCCAAGGAGAGACCCAGGAGGTGAAGACGTGTGAGCTTCTTGCCCTGAAGACAGTCTGCTCCGAGGGAGAGGAGGCTCCCCAAAGTCCTGACTGGCTTTGTGGGGAGCAGTTCCAGAGCATCGCCCGGGGACTCCGTGACACCATGGGCCCCAGCAAGTCTGAAGCCAAAGCCCAAGCCCCAATGCCCAGGGCTACGGTTACATGCCCCGCCCAGGGCAGAAGCCCTTGAGCTTCAGCTTTGGCCACCCTGCCCAGGGTGGTGGGACTTGGGCAGCGGGGCATAAGTGGGCTCGGTCTTTGGTCTCCCATCTTGGGGTCCTGTAGTCATTTTTGTTGTCAGACGGGGGTCACGGTGCAATGAAGTTTGAGAGCCGCTGCTGTAGTGTATGCACAGTGTGTGTATGTGTGCGCGTGCGTGCGCACGCGTGCACAACACATGGGGTGCTGTTGTGTGTGTGTGCACCCAGCATGTGTGGGGTGTCTGTTGTGTGTGTGTGTGTGTGGGGGGGGGTTGTCTGTGTAGGGGGATATGTGTGGAATGCTAAACTGTATTATATTGTTCAGTTACTCAGTGGCACTGTGTGTAAACTATCTTGTTTAAGCTGACCTCAGTCATACCTGGCAGAGCAATAAAGACCTTCGGATGAATACATCTGGTGTGTATACACAAGCTCTGTAGCCAGGCCAGATCTGGTATGGAAGAACATGACATGGTGTCAGAAGTAAACTAAGAACAGACACAGAAGGAAACCAGCAACAAAGGTTGCAGGATCTCATCAACATGCCGGAGAACTTCAGCTTTGACAAACCTTCATAATGGACAGACCGGAAGAAATATTTTGCAACATTTCACATTGCGAACAAACTTTGCAAGGAAACTGGAGAAATACAGGTATCATCTTTAATTTATGTTACGGGGACGTAGGCAGAGCATATCTTTAAATCCTTTGACTTTACTGAAGACAGTCACAGAGACAACCATGAAAGGGTTCTGGCTATGTTTGATGCATACTTTATACCCCAGAGAAATGTGGTTTATGAAAGAGCATGTTTTCACCCAGAGAATTCAAGAACCAGGGGGAAATGTTGAATGTTTTATAAGAACTCTGCATACATTGGCTGAAAACTGTGATTTTTGGGAATGCAAAACACAAAAATATCAGACAGGTTGGTTATTGGGTTAACAGACATAAACCTTTCACAGCAGCTACAATTGAAGGTAGATTTAACCCTAGCCACAGCTATACAGAGAGAAAAGCAATCAGAATTAGTTAATCAACAGAACAAAAGGCAGGAGCAACTTGAAAAACCTAAAACTAGCTAAGAAGCTGTAAACAAGATACTTGACTGTTAGAAGTCATCATAAAAACCCCTGCAGCAAGGAGAGAGAACTCTCAGGCTGAAAGGGACAAATTCCAGCCTACATGTAGGCGCTGTGGAAAACGTCATATCCCAAGAGATGATGTATGTCCAGCCAGAGATGCATGGTGTGATAAATGCATGTAATATGGACACTTTGCAGTTGCTTGGTGCACCAAAACAGTCAGGGAGTTGACTTATATTACAGACAATCAAGAGCCATTGGTTCTGGGATCTATCACTTGTGATGACTCCAAGCCTGCGTGGAGAGTGAAACTGAATATTCCTGGCAAGACTACGGACTTTAAAATTGACTCAGGAGCTGACGTCACAGTCGTCTCAGAAAGGATTTACAATCACCTTCAGCCCCTCCCAGAGCTGAAGTCACCCAACACAGATCTGACTAGCCCTGGAAGTATGCTCAGCTGCACAGGCCAGTTCACCACAGAAACAACTTACAAAGACAACAGCTATGCAGTCAGAGTTCCCGTGATCAAAGGATCACAGACGAACAGCCTTCTCAGCCGTAGCATAGCACCCATGGTGGGCCTAGTGAGAAAGGTGGAAGAACTTGCTGGAGGATTTGCTGATACTAGGCTTTTGAAAGGAGAGCCAGTACAAATCAGCTTAAGAGACAATGCTGTACCGAACCGTACAGTGTGCAAACACCTCTACCAGAAAGACCTTGGAAGAGACTAGCTGCAGGTTTATGCAAATTTGGAGGACAGCATTACCTGGTTGTTATGGACTAATTTTCCAGGTGTATATAGAAATAATGCACAGACCATACTTCACTGCAGCAGAATTTAAGTCCTTCCGTAGGGGGGTAGGTCACTTGCAAGAATTATCTGGGTCTATCTCACTGAATCATTTCCCCGCCATTGCGTGTGCCTCGGGCGCTGCAGCACCTCGGTCCCTCCTGTTCTCTGCCTGTGGCACAGAATAGGCTCCTGGGTGCTGTGGTCTCATTTCGGTTGTTGGGTTTAGCATGCAGGTGCTGGATGGTGGCGGTGGCCGGAGATATACAGGAGGTCAGACGAGGGTGACACCCTCCCCCAGAACTGGACCCACTATCAGACCCCGCCCCCCCCCCGAACCAGACCCACTATCAGCTCCCCCAGAACCGGACCCTGCCTCAACACCCCCCCACCAGAACCAGACCCACTATCAGTCCCCCCAGAGCTGGATCCCCGTTGGTCCAGCTTGCACTGGGACTATGCATTACATCTCCTTCCTCAGTCTTGGACCCCAACCCAGTCAGATCCACAGCGGCGCTGACTGGTCTATCCCCACCCTGCAAGCAGAACCAGACCCCTCCCCCCGCGACCAGGCCCCCGCGCCTCCCCCTGCTTCCTGCCGCCCCCGGATTTCTCTGCTGTGAATTACTTCTAGCCATTTTACTCCTGCCCGGAGGAGGATTAACTCCTCGCTGCACCAGAAATTAACAGAGCAAATCAGCCTGCTGCTTGCGCAGCGCCGGCTGCCCTGGCCATGCCCTGAAAGGCCAGACCCAGAGTGCCACCCCCACCGGCGGCTTACGCGGGGGGGGGGGCGAGGGGCTGGGTTAACACGATGAGGATTAACATTCCAGGCCGATTAATACACCCTAGGTGACAGATTTTTCACGGCGCTGGGGTGAGCTGGGCAAGCAGGCTCAGCGCAGGGGGAGGGCCAGCCAAGGAAGAAAGAGCCCCATTTACATTGCTGGGCCCAGCCGGGCGGAAAGGTTGGGGGGGCGGGGCGGGGGGGGGCAGACAGATAGGGTTGCCAACCCTCCAGGCTTGTCCTGGAGTCTCCAGGAACCAAAGATTAATCTTTAATTCAAGATGATGTCACGTGATGAAACCTCCGGGAATACGTCCAACCAAAATTGGCAACTCTACAGACAGCGCGACCAGCTCCATTGCGCCAGCTGGATGCCCCAGCCCGGTGTGCGACTCCGCCCCCCGGGCAGGGGTCAGGTGCTGCAGCGCCACTTGTGCGTGCCAGGCCGGGGTCTGAATGTGCTGCCCTGTGACACCAGCCTGGCAAGCTGCAGGGTGGCCCTCACCCACCGCACGGGGAATTCCCCTGCCGTGGGGGGTGGGGCTCGACACTGGCACATTGGGTCCATCTCAGCATGCACCTTATGCCCAGAGTGGCTGGGCTGGAGGAGGGACAGCGGGGGTGTGGCTTGGATGTTCTCGCACCCTGGCTAGTCTGTGCCTCTGCAAAGCCCCCTGGGGGGGCCACTGACGCACAGCACATGGTAGAGCAGGGCTGGTTTTCCCCGCCCGTCTGTCTGCACACGGGGGTGGGTGCTTGCACGAGTGGGTGTGCGTGTTGCACACCCAGGAGCCAGCCCAGATCCCACAGGGCTTGCCAGGCAGAGGGCGGGGTGGAGGGCCGGAGGGATTGCTCCCTAGGTCTCTAGCTCACGCCCGGTGAGTCCGTCTCACTGGCCCAGTCCCACTGAGGCTGCAACTTGCCTGGGGCCAGCTAGCCCCTGGTGGCCAGGGCTGTATTGCCCGCTGGGGATGCCCACCGGCTGTGCGTCGGCGCTGAGGTTTGCTCAGCGCGGGGCGAAGGACGGGGCAGGTCGTGGGACGGGGTGGGGAGGGTTCATTCCCCAGGAGCACGTGTCCTATCTCGAGCTAACTGCTCATTCAGTAATGGCATTCGCTGTGCATTGTTACGGTGTCCATGGGCCTGGGTACATGTGCTTGGCTGGGGGGGGGGAGGGGAGTGGGGACGTGGGGGTGCAGCTGTGCATGGGGGCGAATGTCTGCATGCCTCTGTGTGGGGCTGAGCATCGCTCCATGTGGGCGTGGGGGTGAGGCTGCACGTGGTGGGGAATGTGTGTGCACAGCTGTGCGTGCCGGTGTGTGAGTGTGTATGCGTGTGTGAGACTGTGCCTCTGTGTGTGTGTGTGTGTGTGTGTGTGTGTGTGTGTGTACACGTTTGCTGACGCATGTGTGTGGATGCGTGGGTGCTTGGGTGAGTGCATGGCTGTGCGCTTGTGCAGACACTTGTGCACATCTGGGCGTGGCTGCATGTGCACACGCAGGTGGGCCTAGACATGCGTGTGCACTGCTGCAGAGGATGCATGTGCCGCTCCGTGCATGGCCGTGTTCTCCCCTCGCTGTCCCCCCTCCCTGCAGCACTTGCCATGTCGAGGTCTCCTGCACTTTGAGCCCAGAGTCACATGAACCAGGCCCGTTTTCTGCTCTGTTACCCCCATCCGTGCCTGTGCATAACGACATGTGAATTGTGGCCATCGGCGCTCTGGGCCCCGCACCCACGCAGGCCCCGGGGCTGAGCCCTGGCAGACAAACATGCACTCAACACCCTGCTTAAGCAGGTGCCTGCGGCTTATTGGGTCCATTAGCCGGAGGCTGGGGCACGCTGCACAGCAAACATGCTCGTTTATTTTACTCAAACAAGCTAGTGTCCCTCATTAATCTCCTCCTGTCAGTGCACAGCGCATCAGGTCCCTGCAGCGGGGGCAGGGGAGGGATTTCCTTCCCCCCCCCCTCCCCCGGTCTCCCAGCAGTGGGGCTGCCCCTCCATCCCCTGTGCAGCCTCCTGGGCCCCGGCTGGCGGGAAGCAGAATCACAGCAGCAGCGGAGCCTGAGGGGTTGGGGTGCAAGGAATCCCGGCCTAGGACAGCCCTGGCTGTGCCGCTTTGCAGGCCTGGGACAGGCGCTGGCAGCCGATCCCCGGCCTAATGTTTACCTGGGGAAGAGGGGTCTTTCGGCCCCTGCACATCGCATTTTCTGCTTGGCCACTTCCATCTGTGTCCCTGCATAATGATTTTTTATGCTACATTAATTGAACACACTGCAGCAAGCTGAGAAGGCCGGGACCCCGGGCTTTTTAATTGTGTCAAAGAAAATTCTGTACACTTGCTCTTTCATTTGCAGCCAGGATTGGGGATGGTTTGGGGTGGATCTCGCAGCAGGGGAGGGGGGCGAGGGCGCAGCGGGGGGAGGGGGCATCTCGCTGCAGGGCAAGGGGGGAGGGGGGCTCCGGGCTGGGAGAGGGCACCAAGGGGCATTGGGATTGTGGTGGGTCTCGCAGAAGGGGAGGGGGCACGTGGCGGTAGGGTGACCAGATGTCCCAATTTTATAGGGACAGTCCTGATTTTTGGGTCTTTTTCTTATATAGGCTCCTATTACCCCCCACCCCCTGTCCCGATTTTTCACACTTGCTGTCTGGTCATCCTACGTGGTGGTGAGGAGGGGGCTCAGACAGAGGGGGCTGGAAAGGGGGCACAGGGAGGTATTGGTTGAAGGCTGGGTGCCGTGCAGGGTTGCTGCCATCATGGCCGAGTGGGGTCCCCCGAGTCATGGGAAGAAACACCCCCCACCGAGGCTCCCCCCCAGACTCAGGGTGTGACGTCACACGCCCCTTTGGCAGACTGGGAGGATGAGAGGGAAATGGACACGCTGGGCAGGGGCTGAGAGGCCTTCTCTGGCCAGGGGCGGGCGCCTGGCTTCGGGATGTTCAGCCGCAGCCCAGGCATTGGGCTGAGGGGCACATGGAGTGGCAGGCGAAGGGGGGAGCTGGGATTCAGGACCAGGCAGGGAGCAGGGGGGCTGAGAGCAGAGCACAGGGATCCCCACTGCGAAGCGCTCTGTGCATAATGTGCAGCCGCCACCACCACCCCCCGCCCGCGCACAGCAATCAGCTAGCCAGGGGGGAACCAGGCACGCCAGTCCCTGGCTGCAGGGCCGTCCGCGCCGCGTGGTGCGAGTGCCAGGTTTGGCACCCACCCCTGAGTGCCCTGGTGTCTCTGCCCCAGGATTCACACCCTGCCCCGGGTGCCCTGGTGTCTCTGCCCCAGGATTCACATCCTGCCCCGGATGCCCTGGAGTCTCTGACCCAGGATTCACACCCGCCCCTGAGTGCCCTGATGTCTCTGCCCCAGGATTCACACCCGCCCCTGAGTGCCCTGGTGTCTCTGCCCCGGGATTCACACCCGCCCCTGAGTGCCCTGGTGTCCCTGCCCCAGGATTCACACCCTGCCCCGGGTGCCCTCGTGTCAACGCCCCAGGATTCACATCCTGCCCCGGATGCCCTGGAGTCTCTGCCCCAGGATTCACACCCGCCCCTGAGTGCCCTGATGTCTCTGCCCCAGGATTAACACCCGCCCCTGAGTGCCCTGGTGTCTCTGCCCCGGGATTCACACCCGCCCCTGAGTGCCCTGGTGTCTCTGCCCCAAGATTCACACCCGCCCCTGAGTGCCCTGGTGTCTCTGCCCCGGGATTCACACCCGCCCCTGAGTGCCCTGGTGTCCCTGCCCCAGGATTCACACCCTGCCCCGGGTGCCCTGGTGTCCCTGCCCCAGGATTCACACCCGCCCCTGAGTGCCCGGGTGTCTCTGCCCCAGGATTCACACCCGCCCCTGGGTGCCCTGGTGTCTCTGCCCCAGGATTCACACCCGTCCCTGAGTGCCCTGGTGTCTCTGCCCCAAGATTCACACCCGCCCCTGAGTGCCCTGTTGTCTCTGACCCAGGATTCACACCCGTCTCTGAGTGCCCTGGTGTCTCTGCCCCAAGATTCACACCCGCCCCTGAGTGCCCTGGTGTCTCTGCCCCGGGATTCACACCCGCCCCTGAGTGCCCTGGTGTCTCTGCCCCA
This sequence comes from Platysternon megacephalum, assembly GCA_003942145.1. Taxonomy (NCBI): domain Eukaryota; kingdom Metazoa; phylum Chordata; order Testudines; family Platysternidae; genus Platysternon; species Platysternon megacephalum. The sequence goes on from QXTE01000343.1 coordinate 1,064,111, forward strand.
GGATTCACACCCGCCCCTGAGTGCCCTGGGGTCCCTGCCCCATAACGCTAGAGTCTGGGTTCCGTCCCCCGTCCCGGGAGAGCTGCTCTGCACTGGTGTTCCCCCATCCGCCCCCTCCGGCTGGGGGAGTGTGTGAGCCAGAGGGTTAAGTGGTCTGTTTGTGTTCGGTGAATGGCGAGGGGAGACTAACAAGGCAGAGCGAATGGGGGTGAAGGGCTGTCCAGACGGGAACTGACAGCTCGATTTCAGGCTTGTCAGGCCTGCCTTTGGGGGTATTCAGGAGGGACATTCTTTCCCGGCGCACCCTGCTCCCCTGGCTGCAGACACAGAGACGGGAGAGGAGCCGCCGACGCTGGGCACCCGGAACCGCTCGCGGGAACAAAGCCCCTTTGGAGAGTTGGCCAGCAGCCCTGCGGCCGAGCCAACTCCAGGGCCCGCAGGCCGGCTCCAGGAACCAAGCTCCTCGCTGCCAGCCCGGCTACAAGTGCAGCCGGGTTCCCACCCCTGAGCACCGGGGCCAGATTCACGCTGCTGGGGCCAGAGGACAATGGGCTCAGTGCCCCAGAGGGATTAATGCCCCAGGGTTCACACTTGCAGCCTGAGAAGGCAGCAGTACCTGCCCCTGGGGCATTAACGCCCGGAGCCCCAGCCCCTGAGCGCAGCGAATCCGACCACCCCCAGCGGCTCAGCTGTTGCCTCCGACGTGTGCTGTCCTTCCTCCCGGCAGTGAGCTGCAGGATTTGGGCTCCTCGCTGCCGCGGCTGTGGGGGGAAGCCTGGGGCTGTCGGTTTGCTTCGCCGATCCCCTCAGCCAGCCTGGCGACAGCAGAGGACCCTGCATTGCTCAGCTTGTCGTTCCAGGCCGCGAGGGGGCGGCCCTGAGCCTGGCAGCCCCCGCCCCCCCAGCCGTCTCCCTCCCGCCTCCCTGCACTAAGTGGCCTCCGGTGTTTGCACACATTGCCGAGCGGGAGTGCGAGGCTCTGGCCCCGCTCCCCAGCTGGCGGCTTTGTGCCTCACGGGGGGCCTAATTGCCATTCACAGGGTGGGTTTCCCCCCTGCTCCTTTCACTGCTTCTGAATCGGCGCGACAGCCCGAGCGGTGCGGCCTCTGCTCCTCTCTGTGCTGCGGCCCATTCAGCCGTCCGCTCCCCCTCGCCTCGCCGCTAATCACCTCGCAGCGCCAAGACAAAGCGCGCCAAGCGTCCACACAGACAGCCAGGGGGAAAGGCTGGGGGGGGGGGGAGGGGAGAGGAGGGCGGCACGCTCGCCCCTCCCCCATGGGTGGCCATAAGCATTCACCCACGCACGGGCACTCACACCTAGGCACGCTCCCTCTGGCACACTTGCCCACGCATCCTCTGCCACGCAGACTCCCATGTGTGCCCACCCCGCACTCCTGCATACACATTCAGACACCCCACACACACCATTGTACACACACCCCCTGCGCCCTCCCTCGTAGGTATTCAGACACACCCCTACCTGCTCGTCAAAGCACCCCTGCTCCCTCAGCACCATACACTGCGCTCCCAAGAGTTTCTAACCAAGCCTACAGGCATCTCTGGGTCTCCTCTCTTGGCCAACGCTCTGCCGGTGAAACCCACGGCACCTGCCGATTGCCAGCCTCTCCGCTCCAGGCTGGGCACACGGCCTTCTTCAGGGACCTTGAGGCAAAGGCACCGGACTAGTGGGTCTTCCCGCATAAGGCACGGCCTGCTCCTTTGGAAGGGGCATGGCCAGACATGGTGACAGTAAATCTAATCTACAGCGGCAGTGCTGGTGTGGTGCCCACAGCTCCAAAGCCTGGCTGTCCAGCTCCCTGTCGTCATTTCCCAGAGACTCCCTGAGCGCAGAGCGATGGGGAATGAAGGGTGCTGAAGATTTCTTCCCACCCTGTACAGCTCTCCAGTGCCGCATCCCAGAGGGGGCTTCTCCACAGGAGTTTTTGTCTTACCTGGAGCTCGACTGAGCCGCCTTTGCTCAGTCCAGGTAGCTGGGGCAGTGAAGGAGGCTGTGCTAAGCCGGGACACGTTCCACTCCCTGATTAGCCCCCTGGCCCTGTTAAGAGTTTGCTGCAGCCCGGCTCCTACCCCTCCGGTGTCCAGCCTCACTCACACCTGCCCACCAGCCACTTCCCCCTCCTGCTCCGGGTTTGTCCACATCTGCTCACCCACCTCTTCACCTTCTCCATTGCCTCTCCATGCCCCCCCCCTCCTCTGTCATCCCCCTTTACCGCTCACCCTCCCCCAACCCCCATCAGCTAAGCACAGTGTGCACAGCCAGCATTAGCCGCCCTGCATTCCCCTCCTCTCCCCATCCCCACCTCCAGGGGCTTCTCTTCATGGAAGAACAAGGAGCCACCCAAAGAGTGGCAGGCACCTCCCCAGGTCAAGCTGCTAGAAGGGAAGTCTTTCTCACACTCGTGCAGTTGACTATTCGGACACCAGTGCAGACGCTCTGAAATGCACCAGGAGCGGAGCCCATACCAAATGGCATTTGCTTCACCTTCCAACCATAGAGCCAAATTCCTAGCTGGTGGCAATCACTAAAGTGCTGCTGAAGTCAATGGAGTGAGGCTGATTTACAGCAGCTGAGAATCTAGCCCAAATGGTTCATGAAAAGTCGCTAACATCAACTTTGACTCATTTAACCTTACTCGCCAGCTTGCGTGTCCTACTTTTAGTACTGCAAAAATGTTTACTTCCAAGAATACAGCTGCCACTTCTTCAATATCTTTTCTCAGCTACTGGCAGTGGAGTATGGCTCTATTTAAATCCTGTGGATCAGTGTAGATCCAGACTTTAGTTCGCTTTTCAGTTATGTACACAGAATTAACCCAGGCTTAGGTTGCTCTGTCTTTTCAATATCTTCCCGCTTTCCCATAGTGTCAAGTTCAGTGTTTCAATTATTTGCTAGGGAGAGTCATTTTTTTCTTCGTGGCAGAATCATTGGAGTTACTGATTTGTCTTCATAGCCTCCTAGCCCATGGAAGATATCTAATAAGTCTCACACGTTGTCTGTCTCGGTGTGTGCATTCCTGATAGCAAACACCTTTTTAACAAATCCTAGCTAGGCAGGATTTGAGTCGTAACACAGATGGTTCATCTGCATTTACTGACTGGCATGCTATTAAGAGATCCTAGTTTTTTAAAGAGCTGTAAGAGTTACATACTGTTGTACTGTCTGTCCTGAACGGGGAAAAAGCTAGATTTCTGGACAGTTTCCTTAGCTACAGTGTGCAGTACAGTCCTTGGGCTAGCATTGTAGTGTGCTCTCATAGCTAGTTTAAAGATCCAGATCTGCCGTTGCTGAGATGGCGGACAGTCTTGCTTTTAGCTGAGTGACACCCCTTGGAGCACTGGCTTGTTTCTGTTGAATTTATGGCAGACTTAACCAAGAGCTGGTAAATGTCTTGGCTCGTGAGCTTGACCACATCTAGTGCAGAGGATTGCTGCCTGTCAACCCCCCCTTGGATTCCTGATTTCCTAGCTCTTTCCCTGGACTGGCGGTTAATTTTGTTCCAGGACTGTGTCTGCCTTCTGCTGACTCTGCTGGCTCCCAGCAAAGGCGAAATCAGCTTCCCACAGCAGCCCGTGTCCCACTCCTGCATTGCGGGTGCAAGCTGCATCATTTTCCGAGGTGTCACACAGTCCCCCACATAGTCTTGTTTTAAGCTCTTTGTTAATCACACGGGCATCAGCTCCTTCCTACTGTGTTTGATGATGAAGAAACCAGTGTCTCTTTAGCGGGTGCCTTGGGGCAGGGAGCGTAATGCGCCCCCGAACATGACGGGGACCTCTGGGCGTTGCTGTAGCACAGATAACATAATTAAATAATACTAGGGACTGTCTTGAGGAACTGGCCTCCTCTAGCAGGTCCCGCAGCATGGGGTGCCTGCCCTCAGATTGCTGCTTCGATCGCAGCCTTGGGCTCCTCGGTGCGATGAGTGCCCAGCTAGTCCTGGCAGCTGAGAATGCCCCTCCCACCTGTGTCTGGGCAGGAGGCTGTGCCCCATCTAATCTGACATGGACCCAGCCGAAGGGTCTCAACCGCCCCTGACCTCCAGGCTCGGGTACTGCAGGGGATGACGCTGCTGGGCCTGGCTATCAGTGGCGGATTAACTGGGCCTGTGCCCAGGGGCCCCAGCCAATTAGGGGGCCCCCACCGGAGTGCCGGAACCTGTGTAGAAGTGGGGGGGGGGCACCGGACCCTCCACCTGCCCTGGATGGGGGCCAGGGGGCCTGAGAGCAGCCCCCGGCCCAGGTCCCCATCCCCTGGGGCGTGCTGCTGGCGGTTGGACCCAGGGGCAGGGGCTCTGGTCCGGCCTCCTGTCCCCTTCCCAGGGCCCACAGACACATTCTGCAGGGAGAGGAGGCCCTGCCCCAGCTGGGAGGCATCCGGGAGCCCCGGGAAGGTCACAGGCAGGGAGGGCTCCTCCGGCGCAGTCCCCCTGCCACTGCTACTGGCCCGGGCTCAGCGGCCGCCTCACGCCACCCAGGCTCACTCAGCGCCTGCGCCCAGCTCCTGCCGCCAGGCTGCCCCCCGACGGTTCCCTCTTGCTTCCAATGACAGGCTGCCCCTGCAGCTGCCTGGGCTTTGTGTCTGAGGCAGCAAACACATGCGGCTCCGCTCCTCCTGCCACCTCTGGCCTGAGGCTTGCAGTTTGGGGGTGAGGGGGGCAATGCCCCCCTCCCGAACTACTCCCAGGCTGCCACCGCTCTGCGCCGGCCCAAGGCTACTACACCCACGTTAAAAAGTGGACGGGCACGGCCCCCTCCCCCCCCCCCGGCTCCCAGGTCGTGGGGAGCCAAAATGTTCTTTGTGCCCACGGCCCAAATAAATGTTAATCCGCCTCTTCTGGCAACACTCCAGCTGTGCAGAACCCAGCAGGCCATCTGCACTGTAACATGGGTCACCATGAGCACATGGCCCCCGTGGCCCACCCTCTGCACCAGGCCAGTCCCTGTGGAAGAGCCCAGGTCGGGGTCTCTTTCCTGATCCTCTGAGCCCCTGGCTCCCTGAGAGGCCCTCTCCCTGTTATCCTCAAGCCCCCCACGGAAGCCGGCCAATAGGGGGAGGTGCGGGAGGCAGGACCCTCTCAGGAGCTGGGCCCGGCCTGTGGAACTCACCGCCACAAGAGAACGCAGGCGCCTCAGCGTGCCTGACCTCAACTCTGCCCCTTAGCCTTCCCCACACCCATCACATGCGCCACCCCCAATCCCTCAGATCTACTGCCACGAGCTCTCCCACAGGCGAGGCAGGCAGCGGCTGCTGCTGGTACGGCTAAATATTCAAGAGCGGCTCGGATCCTGCGGTGGTTACTGGGCCCCAGTTGGTGTCTACATGAACAGGCGGATTGATGGGCTGCCTCGTCAGGGTGTTAACCATGATTATTCGATGTGCATTTCCCCAGCGTCCGGGGCACCCTGGAGACGTGCCTGATAAGCCCCTGTCGCCATGTCCACGCCAGGCCAGGGAAGGGGGTTTGGGGGGAGGGGGGGCAGATCATTTTGGCTCAGCTTTCAGCACGGAGGTCCCTTGGTGGGCCCACATGGAGCCCAGGCCTGGAGCAGACCCTTGCGTCTCAGCACAGGCCAGGACCAACCCGCCTGAGCCTGGCTTTCCTCTCCTGGCAGCTGAGTAGCTGCCTAATCCCCAGTTTAATGCATGTGTCTAGGGGTGGGTCGCCTGTGAGCGGGGGGGCCGGGGGGG
>QXTE01000344.1:0-114827 GCA_003942145.1 Platysternon megacephalum
CTACCACTCCTCCCAGTTTAGTGTCATCTGCAAATTTGCTGAGAGTGCAGTCCATGCAAATCAAGCCTAGGTGTCTCTCTAAAAGATATACTTAGCTCAACCATAAATTATGGGTTTATTGTAGAAAGTACTGGGTGGAAATCTCTGGCCTGTGTCATGCAGGAGGGCATACTAAGATAAAAGTGGTCCCTTCTGGCTCTAAAATAAATAAATCTATATGCCTAGATAGCAAAATACTGCCGCTGGATGACCAGGTGGATAGACAGACTTTGGAAAACAAAATATAGGAGAGTTCGTTAGAAGGAGCTGATTTACCATGCAAATCAAGGCACAGAGGCTAATTGATAGCTTCCTGTTAGCTTCCTTTGGCAAGGCTCGAGTCTATAAACACACTGCAGACATGCTCTCCCCGCCTCCACTCTACTCCCCAGCTCTGTGTCCTCAAATGTCCTCAAGTGTCTGGGGCTGCTGCAATGAAAAACCTCCTCCCGGCCCCATTGGCAGAGGGCTTTTCTCAATGCCTCATGGCCTGAGGAAACGCGGATGTACAATGACATGTTTAAAAGCAAACTGACCTCTTTAGAAATGCAGGAGTGCTGCCAAACAGGCAGTGGCCAGGGGAATGTCTGTGGGCCCGATCCTGAGAGTGTAGTGCACCCTACAGCAAAAGCAGAGAGCACTCATAACCTCACCGGATCAGGCCCTGAAAAACCATCAGGCCACTGGTACCTGCCCAGCACCAGTATTCCCTCCCCACTGCGTCTTCGGTATCACACATGCTGCTTTTATGCAGTAACTGGTGGCACCAGCACCGTCCTGCTAGATAAGAATGAGGATCACAGAAAAGGAGGCATTAAAGGCTGTCTGTTTGTCACTCTAGGTACATGTTACCTCCATCACCATAGCACCTGAGCGTAAGAAGCAAAGAAGAATGCCCTACCCAAGGGGTGGCTGCATTTCAGTGCTATGGAGTGGTGCTCATAGTAAACAAAAGCAGGACAAAACGTGCTAGCTCACCAGTGAGACATTACAACCAGTCCGTGCCTACTGGGGTATTGCAGCTGTCACTCTGGTGCAGGCCTCAGCCACACAGGGCTTCACACAGCCGCAATGAAGGTGAAACTCAGATCCTGCTCCAAACGCACAGAACCAGCCCTGCCGACGGCAATTCCGGGCCCCAGGGCAGAACAGTCAATGGGACCCCAGGCCCGGCGTGGTGTCACCACATGGGTGCAGAGCTGGACCACGTGCGGTGGCTGGTGCACGCATGCACAAGCCACAGACGTGCGGACATGGTCCGCCTGACATTTGGGCGGTGCTACAGCCGTGCTGGCTGGTGCTCAGCGAGCTGCTGGATGTGCTGCTGGGCACGCTCTTCCAGCATGGCCAGGGCTTCCACACATCCGCCTTCGCTGCCGCCGGTACCACCCCGTGCGCGCCTAGGAGCCCTATGGCCCATCCGGGCGATTTAAAAGGTCCCGGGGCTCGTGGCAGCTGGGGGCCTCAAGGCCCTTTTAAATCACCCGGGCCCCTTTACCCCTTCCGTCGGCGGGCCTGCCCAGAGCCCTTCAGCTAAAGGGACTCTCTGCATTGGAGGCAGGGCTGGCCGGAAAGCACTAACTCCATTTCACAGGCTTGATATTTGTTATTGTTACACATCAGTGAGAGGATCCAGCATAGCAGGGACTTGAACCTGGCACTCACGCTGCCTTAACCACTAGCGTTTTTCATCAGGAGATCTTTTGAGGTCATCTTGAGCTTGTTTGCCTCTTGGAGTTGGTCCACTCTGTATAAATAATTAGTTTCATTGGGCCAGCACAACAGAGTGATTGAATCTGTAGCCTGGTGGTTAGGGAACTGATCTGCTCTGAAGCAGGCAGAGCAGCGATTTGAACACATACCTCTTCCATCCTGGGTGAGCAATATGGCTATTTCAGGCACATACTCTCTTGCTGGTTCTGAGCAGAAATTCCATCCTGGACCATAGAAACCTTCCTGACCAATGTCTTGTCAAAGCCAACACATTTTCACCAAAAGTTTAAGCTTAGCAAATTACAATTTTCCAAGAAAAAGAAGTTTCATTGAAAAATTCCCAGTCAACTCTAACGGCAGGCCCCATGACACACAGTTGAGCAGTTCTGATTCTGTCCAGTAGAGGGCACACACTAACTAGAGTATAGCTGCTAAGACTAATATTGGGACTTTCTCTATTTAGGACCAGCTCTCCTGTTAGGGCAGTAGTGCAGAACAATGACACGCAATGCTTGTGTCCGTTTCTGTGCACTAGTAAGCACCATCATGGAGGTTTTCCACAGGAAATAAAGGCTGGCAAGGATGGAGAGCATGAGTGATTGTTGTGTGTTAAAGTTACCATCAGTGTGCATGCCTGTTGCATGAATGGGGCTGTACTGTCATGGGAGGAGTATCATTTTAAAGGTGGACCCAGCTTTCTCACATAGGTCCTGTACAGAGCTCTGTTGGTGCACCTCAGTCCTGACCCACAGAACCCCCTGGTATTCTAATCCTTGCCTCCTACCTCCCAACTCTACCAAAGCACCTCAGTCCTGACCCATGGCACCTTTTGGTTTCTAATCCATGGTCCCCACACAGCTCTGCCGAAGCACCTTACCCTGAACTGCAGCCCTCCTGCTATTCCAGTCCTGCTGGTGCAACTTGATCCTGCAGTATCCCTGGTGCTCCATCCCTGGATCCTGCACACAGCTATGCTAATGCACAGTTGCTCTGACTACTGATGTGCAATTCCCCTTCTCTTCCTGTCTCCTCCCCCCACCACTCCCAACATAGTAATTCAACTTGTGGGCCCTTCACACAGATGTGTCAATAAACCCCTGCTCCAATTTATAAGCCTGCTCTTCCCCCCGGAACACAGACTGCCCCCCACCATTTGGCAATACTGCTGAATGGATTATTCAAGGAACTAAACTGACACTCCCCCCAATTCAATACACTTGTTGTTGCCCAAGGAAGCACTGAAGCCAGGCCTCCAAAAGTGACAGGAATCCCTGGCCATCACACAGCGTCTCCCAGCCCAGAAAGAGATACATTGGACTCAGCTGCAATCCCCACCTAATGTGATATGCAGCTAGAAAAGGATGCAAACAAAGCAGCAGTAATTTATTCATGACTCTCTGATTGCTATTCCCCATGGCACTCTCTGTAATCAGAATAATTGATTTTGGCCTCTGCTGGTGGATCAGCTGAAAATTGGTCATTTTCTCAACCTTTCTAATTCCATAGCTGGGTGGGGACTGGGAAGGAAGCAGAAGAGCTGTGGTTTGTTTTGGGAGTGCTCTGGAGGAGGCTCCTAGGCCCCTCAAGGCAGCAACATTTGGAGAAACAGAAACATTCACTCCTGTTGGATCAGCTACAAAGGCTTATCCCCCCTCTACCCAGTGAAAATGTGTGGCAGGAGAAACAGGCTGCTCAGAAAGGATCCTTAATCCTGCCCATGCTGGAGCAGGTGCAGTGGGAAGAGGAAGAATGGAAACAGCCACAAAATCTCAAGGCTTGAGGAATTCTAGATGCAAAATTGCCCCTCCCCCTCCGCCCAATGCAGTGGGATATCCAGCCCCGAGGGATTGTGGGAGAAGGAGGTGTGGCTGCCCCTCAGTCCTTTGAGGGCTGAGTAAAGATGACATTTGTACTGAGCCTTGTTTGCCAAGCATGTGATTGTTGCTGCCTGGGATTTGGCCCCAAATATCTGAATGTAGGGGAGGCTGGGAAGCCCCTCTACTACCTACCCTGAAATATCAATGCTGCCTAGGGGATTTGGATACCCAGGCCCAGAGCCTCACACTGTCAGTGGGAGTTAGGCACCTAAATGTCTTTGAAGGTCTGGACCCCTGTCCCCACTGGGCCCCCATATCCCTTCAGTAACTTTGAAAATCTCCCCTCAGTGGGGTGCATCTTCCTTGATTCCTGTCCCCAGCCCCACAGCAGATCCTTGTTTAGCACTGCATGCTGCTCACCCACTATTCACCCTGCTCATGGACCACGGGCTGCCAGGCAGCCAAGTCCCACTGGCAGGGCCGGCTCTAGGCACCAGCAAAACAAGCAGGTGCTTTGGGTGGCACATTTGCAGGGGGCGGCATTCGGGCCATCCTTTTTGTTTGTTTGTTTTTTTAACTCACTTCCTCCCCTCTCACAACCCTGCAGAAGCGGAGCCATGGAGCAGCTGGGGATCCAGCATGCGAGCTGAGAACCCATGGGACCCTGGGAGCTGGAGTTCCTTGCCTAGCTCCCTGCCTATAGAGCCAGCCCTGGAGCAGAGAAAGAACTACATTTCCCAGCAATCCCTTGGTAGCTATCAACAGGAAAGGGAGGGGGAGAGAGTGAGGTAGCTGAGCCATGCTGCAGCTTGCTGTGAGTCGAAAGGGGCACTGTGAATGGGGGACAAGTGTGCCTAAGGAGTAGGTGGCTTTGCCCCAGATATCCCCTTCAGAAGACTTCCCCAGACTGGATTAGGGATACTGGTGTGACCTCACCTTGCAGCCCCCAAAGAAGGAACTGGGTGGACTAAATGGACAGTGCACCTCTCTATCTGAAGCCTAGCAAGGGAGGTACGTGGATCCCACTAGAATTTAAAATGAAAAGTAAGGGAGGGGAGGCTAGAGGACCTGGGCAGCTTTAGATACAGTACCAGGCACGAAGGAGGATTTCCACTTCTGAGCCATGGAAGCAGAAATGGACTTTTCCTTTCCAGATTTAGCTAATATTCAGAAAGGGAATCTAGCACCTGCCTTCCAGATTTGAACACCCTCAAAATTCAGGAGTGCTCAAGCTCAATTTGGGCAGCTGTTACTTCATTTCTCCCAAATCAAATACACTGATCCACTGAAACTTGCTGTAGAAAAAGTAGGATATAATTGAGCAAGAAATGCTTCCCAGTGGTTATTAGGACTGGAATTGCTATTTTCAACAGCCATTGCCTTGTTTGTTTGTTTGTTTTTTAAGTTTTATTTGTTTAAAAGGAAGACAGTGAGATTGCATTGGCAAATTTCTCATAGAAACAAAGAGTGGAACAAAAGAATAATAAAGGCACCTCAACTTTTCCTCATTTATGGAGGACAGTCTTATAATATGCATCCAGATATCCTCCAATCACACAAGCTGAAAATTGTTCCACTTTACTGCAGTTCTGTAACCATAAGGGAACCAATCCTGTCTGTGTTCTGTGCACATCCAAAATTCCTGCTGAATGACCCGTCCTGGGAGCGAGTTACCAGTAACCCAGGGCTGGGACAGCAGGAGGGTGTGGGGAGGGCACTAGTGGGGGGGAAAGGGGGAAGCCCAGCACTGGGGCAGCAGGGGAGTGCGGGGGGGAGCCCAGGGCTGGGGTGGGGGGCAGCCAAAAATTTTTTTGCTTGGGGCAGTAAAAAACCTAGAGCCGGCCCTGCCCACTGGGCACATGACTAGCACAAGCGCTTATAGAGTGCCAGAGCTGTGCAAGGTGCTATAAAGGTGAGGTTCCTGCTCCAAGAGATTTCTAAATGGCAAATCCTCAGCTGATGTAAATCAACTGAGCTCCATTGCTCTGGACTCAGGGATCCATTCCACTGGCCCAGGCCCTCACAACAAAAGCTCAGAAGCCCCAGGCAGCTACTCTCAGACTGGTTTTGGAGAGGGGGTATTTCTTTCTTTTAACAACAGAAACAAAAATGAAACATTAACAAAGTACGAACTTGCATTTCCATGATGCCTGGAGCGTTTCGGGGAGCTGGGTTCAAGTACCCACTTTGCCACTGACTTCCTGTGGGATGTTGGGTAAATCATGTACCTCTCTTTTGCCTCAGTTGGGTAAATCATGTACCTCTCTTTTGCCTCAGTTCCCCATCTGTGACATAAGGATGACAGCCCTGCCTGTTTTAAGGATGACATATATTACAGACTGCAAAGTGCTTTGAGATCTATCCCTGAAAAGTGCTATGTAAGCTATTGTTATTATAGATTCATAGATTTCAAATCCAGAAGAGACCACTGTGATCATCTCTAGTCTGACCTCCTTATATAGCGCAGGTCAGAGAAATTCCCCAAAACAATCCCTAGCACAGACCTGTTAGAAGAACCAGCCCATCTTGATTTGAAAATTGCCAGTGATGGAGACTCCACCACAACCCTTGGTAAGATGTTCCAATGGTTCATTACTCACACCATTAAAATTTAAGTCTTATTTCCAGTCTGAATTTGTCTAGCTTCAACTTCCAGCCATTGGATGTTGTTAGACCTTCCTCTGCTAGATAGAAGAACCCATAATTCAATATTTGTTCCCCGTGTAGATACTGGGATCAAGTCATTCCTTAACCTTCTCTTTGTTAAACTAAATAGACTGAGCTCCTCGGGTTGTTACTATGAGGCAGATTTTCTAATCCTTTAGTCATTCTCATGGCTCTTCTCTGAACCCTCTCCAATTTATCAACATCCTTCTTGAGTTGTGGGCACCACAACTGGACAAAGGATTCCAGCAGTGGTCGCACCAGTGTCAAGTACAGAGATAAAATAACCTCTCTGCTCCTATTCCAGATTCCCGTTAATGTACCCCATCATCACATTAGCCCTTCATCCAATAGGACCCCAGGCCTCTTTGCTCATGATATAAGTATGAATTACCCTTCTGCCCCTCTGAAATGCAACCCAGCAGCTCCACCACACAACAGCTTAGGGCAGTGTGTGAAGAAGAATCCTTTACTCTGACGAGTGCAGGGGAAGTTTAGAGAACCCCAATGATTACAAAAGCTGGCGTTTACCTAGGACATTGGGGCTAAAGTTCTTGCAGATGGTGACGTCAGATTTTTAATGAACATGCGTGGTTCAGTTCGGAGGGTTTAACTAATGCATTTCAACTGAATGACAACACATCTCTGTCCCCTAACAAAATGCTGGCCTATTGATCCAGAGAGAGCAGTGTTGGCCAGTGAATCACTAACACCATCTTCTATCTTCCATTTCCTTTAAAGGTCTCCAATCCTCAGACCAGCTAAGCTCAATGCTGCTTCACTTAGGAGACCCAGGAATTGCATAGCCTGTAGTGGCACAGTTGCTTATATCAAAATGTCTTTTCCTCCAACCTGGAGTACAGAGTGGATCTTTGCAGCTCCTATGCCAGAGGTGAGGCACCATGTTCTAGATCAGGGGTTGGCAATCTTGGGCACGCGGCCCATCAGGGTAATCCGCTGGTGAGCCACAAGACATTTGTTTATGTTGACCATCTGCAGGCACGGCCCCCGGCAGCTCCTAGTGGCGGTTCGCCGTTCCCGGCCAATGGGAGCTCTGGGAAGCAGCGGTCAGCACGTCCCTTCGGCCCGCACCTGGGAGCTGCAGGGGGCCGTGCCTGTGGACGGTCAACGTAAACAAAATGTCTCACAGCCCGCCAGTGGATTACCCTGATGGACCGCGTGCCGAAGGTTGCCGACTCCTGCTCTAGATGAAGGAGCAGATTGCTGTTTCTAATTGCCTTTCCCTGCTTAGAGGTGTGCTAGAGCATTATCTCAACAAGACTCAGCATCTAGGAAACATTACACTGTAACTGCTGCTCTGGTTAAAAAAAATAACAACAAATCACAGAACAGGGAGTTCTTCCAACAATCTGCCTTTCTGTACCCTGGAAAATAATCATAGCCCATATGGAAAACCATATGGCTATTTTCCAGGTGTTTCATGTGGCATGAAATCTATGGAATAAATTATCTGTTTTTTTCCCCCCAAAGCACAAATTATCCTCTCTCAACATGATACATTTCAGGATTTCCTCTCGTCAGAAAATGTCATGCTAAATATCATGAACACCGGCCAATGTTATCTCTGAGTTCCATTCAGAACCCCAGCAATTCTCTTTTTCTTTAAAGTGGTAGGTGAGAGCTGGGATGGAAAAGAGGAGCAATATGTTGCAGATAGTTCTGAGGCTGGCATGTAACATTAAAAGGCAATGAGATTTTCAGTGCGGTCTAGCTAAGGTATTTGTACAGCCCCCATGACTGCAGTACCTGAGCATCTCACCATATTGAATGTCTTTATCCTCACAACCTCCCTTTGGGGCAACGCAGGGATAATGTCCCCATTGTATAGATGGGGAACTGAGGCACAGGGCAACTTAGTGACCCGCTCCACAGGAAATGAGTGAAGGAGCAAGGGTCTCCAGAGGCGCGAGTCCTAACCACTGGACCATCCTTCCTCTTTAGAAGGGTCTGATCCACAGCGGAATTTTGTTAAATCTCTTAGCCAGCTTGACAATCTAACCCAGGCCAACACAGGAGCAAATCCCTTGGGCCCTTCTTCTTCTCCCATTCTCGTTTTACCCAGCAAAGAGCATGACTAGGAGGGAAGCAATCCTGTCTGAGATGTGCTGGGTTGTAATTTCATGTATATAGTTATGAGGCTGAAAATGTGTCCTCATGGCTTAAAATAAGCCCAGGCAAAAACTCTCCAGAAGCAGAGGGGCAGTTCACACCTCATCAGGACACGTATGGGACAAACCCAGCCCAGCCTCACAGGAACAAAATACTCTGGCCTAGGCAACAACAAAGGATCTGTTGGACTCTCAAGTGAGTCACCCCCATTCCTTCGGTCACTTTGGGACTGTGATGAGGTAATGCTCACCTGACTCTGAAGTGGGGGGGGGCAAAGTCAAGAGGGAAGAAAGGACATGATAAAAGGAGACATTTGCCATGCTCTTCCTCTCTCTTCCACCTCCATCTACAGACATCACCACCAAACAACTGAAGCACTGATCAAAGGGGAGAGCCTGGCTGAAGGGCAACCTGTGGTGAGAAGCATCTAAATTTGTAACGGCATTGAATGTGTTAAGATCAACTTAGAATGCATTTTGCTTTTATTTCATTTGACCAAATCTGACTTGTTATGTTTTGACTTATAATCACTTAAAATCTATCTTTGTAGTTAATAAATCTTTTTGTTTATTCTACCTGAAGCCGTGTGTTTGGTTTGAAGCGTGTCAGAGACTCCCCTTGGGATAACAATCCTGGTACATATCAATTTCTTTGTTAAATTGACAAACTCATATTAGCTTGCAGCGTCCAGCGGGCATAACTGAACACTGCAAGACGGAGGTTTCTAGGGTTGTGTCTGGGACCGGAGATATTGGCTACTGTCATTTGGTTTCACAATCCAAGGAGCAGCTTACATGCCAGAGGCTGTGCGTGAACAGCCCAGGAGTGGGGGTTCTCACAGCAGTGCAGGGTAAGGCTGGCTCCCAGAGTCAAGGATTGAAGTGTCCTAGCAGATCACCAGTCCAGATAATACCAGAGAGGAACGTCACAGTTGGGGTGTGGGCTGCATTCACTTCTGCTTGTAAAGTGCTTGGGATGCCAGGCAGTAGGCACTAGAGCAGGGCAAGGTGGTGTGGGTAGCAGCATTGCAGTAGGGAAGCCATAGGGTCTGGGGGATGGAGTGCTAGATACCTGGGTTCTGTTCCTGGCTGTGCTGGTGACCTTGGGCAAGTTAAGTCATTTCACTTCTCTTTCTTCCCCACACCCTTTGTCTGTCTTGTCTATTAGACTGCAAATTCTTTGGTACAGGGACTGTCTGCTACTGTGTGTCTGTTCAGCACCCAGCACAACAGGGTCCAGATCATGGTAGGGGGTCACCAGATGCTATTAGAATGCAAATACTAATAGAAGTAATGGCACAAAAAGTTCAGGGAAGCACTGGCCCAAGGAATGGGACCATCCCAACTGCTTGGGGTTCAAATGGTTGGTAGAGAGGCATTTAGGGGGCCTGAGCTCTGGTTTCTTAGGCCTTGTCTAGACTAGAATTTAAGGTGTGATGTTAGCAAACACACTTTCAAAGTCTAGTGTAGACAAGGCAATGCTGTCTTTGACATGTGTTAACCTGGTCCTCTTAAAGCATACAGAGAACTTGGGCTTTAATTTGATCAACTTATCAGGCAGAGGCACAGCCATAATTTTCCTAAGGAGGGGAGCCAGGTCTGGGGGTCCCAGGGGCCAGAGCCCAGGAGCAGCCATCACTCCTGCTCCAGGCCATGCTGGTCACTGACCGCTTCAATCGCTGTTTCTTTCCCATCTCCAAGGCTAGCCCCAGGTGAGAGAGACTGGCTCAGACCTCTCCTCCCCTCCCAGCAGAGAGCCTGGGAATTTGTGGTAATGCCTATGGCCAAGAGTAGGGGGCTGAGACCCCCTGACTCTCCTCCCGGTTTCCCCCTATTAGCGGGGGTTAAAGTCTACACCACACTTGTCTACACTTGACGAGTTAACACAGGCTGACATCACCCCTTAGATCCCAGTCTACACAGTGCCTATATGTGTCTGGTCTCAGGATCTGCCCCAACAAAGATGACTTGCCAAATTTCCTGAGCCACAATTCTTTCTCTGCACCAGTGTACGGGAAGAACCACAGGCTAGACCAGTGAGCTTCGTCCTGGGGCAAGACAGAGCGTGAGCAAGAGTGTCTGAATCAGGCCCCACATACATGACTAGGACAGAATCGACCCCCTATGGCTGAAAGATTTAGAAGAGCTCAAACATTTCTTGCCTATTGGGGAACACATGTTTTTTTAAAAATACTACACAACAGGCCACATAAAAGATGGATGGTATGGGACTGTGCTGTATATTTAATTAAACTGGGAATTAAAGGATTTTTAATAAGAAGGGAATAAAAGTGGCTCTAGCTTTCTGCCGAGCTATTGCCAATGCCTTGACACTCAGAGATAAATTAGCCATTTCGATTCATTTTAAGGAGGGGGTAGGGGGGAAAGACCATATGCAAATTGACTGATATGATGAGAACCATAACAGGACGAGGGAAGAGGCATAGTATGAAATGCCAGGAGGAGGAAGTGATACGGATTATGGATTTTAATAACACTCAGTGCACTTGCGAATTCTGCCTCAGGCTCTCATCACTCAGTACCAGCCTGAAGAGATAGAGTGTGTCTCTAGGCACTGCCATGAGCAGAGGGCGATAAGGTGCACCACTCCAGAAGCAGTCGCAGGATGTAGGGTGATGCAGAGACACCTTCCCTCCTTAAGTCACAATCACCTCCATGCTCTCCCCCAGAAGGGAGTGATTTTTTGCTCGCCTATACTAGCAAGAAATGATGATGCTCCACCTCAGCTCAGGTGCTGGCCAGTGCATTGTTGGGTTTCACCCATTCCTGTCCTCCACTCCTCTGCCTTCCCCTCCCCACCCACTTCCTGCCATCTAACCACTACAGCTAGTTGCAAGGTTTCCATCTTTTTTTTTTCATGGGGGAAAAAACCCATGATGGAAATTTTTTCAGGGAAAAAAAAAGGTTTTGCCCCAAACCCTGAGCTTTTTATTGACAGAATGAATGTTTTTCAGCTCTCAAAAATTGGGGGGTGTCATTTTGGGGGGGAGGGGGGTGTCATTTTTTCAATAACATCCAATATTTTTTGGTGGGAAAACATGTCCTTTCCTGACCAGCTCCGTTCTCAGGGGCAGGGAGATCAGTAATTGGAAGCAGATGCCTCGAACTTCATAATGGGAGCAGTACTTTTGCAAAATGCAGGCCCCCAAAATCAACTCCATCCTTCTGTGTATTATTCCCGTAAACTAACCCCTGCTGAGAAAAACTATGATATCTGGGACAAGGAGCTGCCTGCAATCAAAATGGCATTCAAAGTGCAGGTCCTTACCCATCACAAGAACTTAGAACATCTTTGAACAGCCTGTAATCTTAATCAACAGCAGATCCGGTGGCCACTTTTCTTTACCAGGTTTGATTTCATCATTACCTACCACCCTGGGACATGAAATGGGACAGTAGACATCCTTTCCCACAAGAATGAGTACATCAAACCAAACACGGCTATGAGATACTGTGCTATGACCAGCTAATTTTATATTTGTGGAACCCCAGCCTAGGATTTGATGTCCCTTATTCGGACACGACTTCCAAGAGACAAGCAAGCAGCCAAAATCTGTCAGACTCTTGCCACCTCCGACACCCCAGTCAGCTTGGGTTTCCATTTGCATGGTGGTCTACTGTATCATTGGAAGTGCCTATATATTCCAGAAGATCAGCCCAGACTCGAAGTGTTGAGAATGTGCCATTATATGAGAGTGGCCAACCATTTTGGCCACCATAAGACTCAGGATTTCGTGGTACAAAGTTTCTGGTAGTCCGGGGTTAGTACTAAAATATGTTAGCTACGGTGACCTGTGCTGTTGGAGCAAGTAGTCACGTGCTGAACCATTTGGTCTACTCTAGTCTCTGCCCATGCCACCTCAGTCCCGGTGTGTGGTCTTGTTGGAGTTCACTGCTGAACTACCTGGCTTGCAAGGTTGCACCATTATCCGGGTAGCACTTTTCACTAAGGGTATGTCTACACTACGAAATTAGGTCGAATTTATAGAAGTCGATTTTTTAGGAAGCGATATTATACAGTCAATTGTGTGTGTCCCCACTAAGCGCATTAAGTTGGCGGAGTGCGTCCACAGTACCGAGGCTAGCGTCGACTTTCAGAGCGTTGCACTGTGGGTAGCTATCCCACAGTTCCCGCAGTCTCTGCCTCCCATTGGAATGCTGGGTTGAGCTCCCACTGCCTGATGGGGCAAAAACATTGTCGCAGGTGGTTTTGGGTACATGTCGTCAGTCGCCCCTCCCTCCGTGAGAGCAACGGCAGACAATCGTTTCGCGCCTGTTTTCCGCGCAGACGCCATACCACGGCAAGCATGCAGCCTGCTCAGCTCAGCCGCCGCTGTTGTGTCCTGAGTGCTGCTGGCAGCAGATGGTACAATAAGGCTGAAAACCATCGTCACGCTTCCGCTGCCACTCTGCTCTCCTGCTCTGGCAGCAGACAGTACAATAGGGCTGAAAACCATCGTCACGCTTCCACTGCCACTCTGCTCTCCTGCTCTGGCAGCTGGCAGTACAATAGGGCTGCAAACCATCGTCATCAATGTGGGATGTCCGGGAAAGGTACATGACGCTCGCATCTTCAGGAACTCTGGTCTGTCTGAATGGCATCATCATTGAATGACTGAACGACCGCTTCCGCTGCCACTGTGCTCTCCTGCTCTGGCAGCGGACAGTGCAGTACGGCTGCAAACCATCGTCACGCTTCCGCTGCCACTCTGCTCTCCTGCTTTCCTGCAGACGCCATACCACGGCAAGCATGGAGCCTGCTCAGATCACCACGGCACTTATGAACACTGTAAACACCTTGTGCATTATCCTGCAGTATATGCAGCACCAGAACCTGCAAAAGCAGGCGAGGAGGCGACGGCAGCACGGTGACTAGAGTGATGAGGACATGGACACAGACTTCTCTCAAAGCACGGGCCCTGGCAATTTGGACATCATAAGAACAACATAAGAACATAAGAAAAGCCGTACCGGGTCAGACCAAAGGTCCATCTAGCCCAGTATCTGTCTACTGACAGTGGCCAATGCCAGGTGCCCCAGAGGGAGTGAACCTAACAGGCAATGATCAAGTGATCTCTCTCCTGCCATCCATCTCCATCCTCTGACGAACAGAGGCTAGGGACACCATTCTTACCCATCCTGGCTAATAGCCATTTATGGACTTAGCCACCATGAATTTATCCAGTCCCCTTTTAAACATTGTTATAGTCCTAGCCTTCACAACCTCCTCAGGTAAGGAGTTCCACAAGTTGACTGTGCGCTGCGTGAAGAAGAACTTCCTTTTATTTGTTTTAAACCTGCTGCCTATTAATTTCATTTGGTGACCCCTAGTTCTTGTATTATGGGAATAAGTAAATAACTTTTCCTTATCCACTTTCTCAACATCACTCATGATTTTATATACCTCTATCATGTCCCCCCTTAGTCTTCTCTTTTCCAAGCCGAAGAGTCCCAGCCTCTCTAATCTCTCCTCGTATGGGACCCTCTCTAAACCCCTAATCATTTTAGTTGCCCTTTTCTGAACCTTTTCTAGTGCTAGAATATCCTTTTTGAGGTGAGGAGACCACATCTGTACACAGTATTCGAGATGTGGGCGTACCATGGATTTATATAAGGGCAATAATATATTCTCTGTCTTATTCTCTATCCCCTTTTTAATGATTCCTAACATCCTGTTTGCTTTTTTGACCGCCTCTGCACACTGCGTGGACATCTTTAGAGAACTATCCACAATGACGCCAAGATCTTTTTCCTGACTCGTTGTAGCTAAATTAGCCCCCATCATGTTGTATGTATAGTTGGGGTTATTTTTTCCAATGTGCATTACTTTACATTTATCCACATTAAATTTCATTTGCCATTTTGTTGCCCAATCACTTAGTTTTGTGAGATCTTTTTGAAGTTCTTCACAATCTGCTTTGGTCTTAACTATCTTGAGTAGTTTAGTATCATCTGCAAACTTTGCCACCTCACTGTTTACCCCTTTCTCCAGATCATTTATGAATAAATTGAATAGGATTGGTCCTAGGACTGACCCTTGGGGAACACCACTAGTTACCTCTCTCCATTCTGAGAATTTACCATTAATTCCTACCCTTTGTTCCCTGTCCTTTAACCAGTTCTCAATCCATGAAAGGACCTTCCCTTTTATCCCATGACAGCTTAATTTACGTAGGAGCCTTTGGTGAGGGACCTTGTCAAAGGCTTTCTGGAAATCTAAGTACACTATGTCCACCGGATCCCCCTTGTCCACATGTTTGTTGACCCCTTCAAAGAACTCTAATAGATTAGTAAGACACGATTTCCCTTTACAGAAACCATGTTGACTCTTGCTCAAGAGTTTATGTTTTTCTATGTGTCTGACAATTTTATTCTTTACTATTGTTTCAACTAATTTGCCCGGTACCGACGTTAGACTTACCGGTCTGTAATTGCCGGGATCACCCCTAGAGCCCTTTTTAAATATTGGCGTTACATTAGCTAACTTCCAGTCATTGGGTACCGAAGCCGATTTAAAGGACAGGTTACAAACCTTAGTTAATAGTTCCGCAACTTCACATTTGAGTTCTTTCAGAACTCTTGGGTGAATGCCATCTGGTCCCGGTGACTTGTTAATGTTGAGTTTATCAATTAATTCCAAAACCTCCTCTAGTGACACTTCAATCTGTGACAGTTCCTCAGATTTGTCACCTACAAAAGCCAGCTCAGGTTGGGGAATCTCCCTAACATCCTCAGCCGTGAAGACTGAAGCAAAGAATCCATTTAGTTTCTCCGCAATGACTTTATCATCTTTAAGCGCTCCTTTTGTATTTTGATCATCAAGGGGCCCCACTGGTTGTTTAGCAGGCTTCCTGCTTCTGATGTACTTAAAAAACATTTTGTTATTACCTTTGGAGTTTTTGGCTAGCCGTTCTTCAAACTCCTCTTTGGCTTTTCTTATTACACTCTTGCACTTAAGTTGGCAGTGTTTGTGCTCCTTTCTATTTGCCTCACTAGGATTTGACTTCCACTTTTTAAAGGAAGTCTTTTTATCTCTCACTGCTTCTTTTACATGGTTGTTAAGCCACGGTGGCTCTTTTTTAGTTCTTTTACTGTTTTTCTTAATTTGGGGTATACATTGAAGTTGGGCCTCTATTATGGTGTCTTTAAAAAGGGCCCATGCAACTTGCAGGGATTTCACTTTAGTCACTGTACCTTTTAACTTTTGTCTAACTAACCCCCTCATTTTTGTATAGTTCCCCCTTTTGAAATTAAATGCCACAGTGTTGGGCAGTTGAGGTGTTCTTCCCACCACAGGGATGTTGAATGCTATTGTATTATGGTCACTATTTCCAAGCGGTCCTGCTATAGTTACCTCTTGGACCAGCTCCTGCGCTCCACTCAGGATTAAATCTAGAGTTGCCTCTCCCCTTGTGGGTTCCCGTACCAGCTGCTCCATGAAGCAGTCATTTAAAGTATCGAGAAATTTTATCTCTGCATTTCGTCCTGAAGTGAAATGTTCCCAGTCAATATGGGGATAATTGAAATCCCCCACTATTATTGGGTTCTTAATTTTGATAGCCTCTCTAATTTCCCTTAGCATTTCATCATCACTATTACTGTCCTGGTCAGGTGGTCGATAATAGATCCCTAATGTTATATTTTTACTAGAGCATGAAATTTCTATCCATAGAGACTCTATGGAACATGTGGATTCGCTTAAGATTTTTACTTCATTTGAATCTACACTTTCTTTCACATATAGTGCCACTCCTCCCCCTGCACGGCCTGTTCTGTCCTTCCGATATATTTTGTACCCCGGAATGATTGTGTCCCATTGATTGCTCTCAGTCCACCAGGTTTCTGTGATGCCTATTATATCTATATCCTCCTTTATCACAAGGCACTCTAGTTCACCCATCTTATTATTTAGACTTCTGGCATTTGTGTACAAGCACTTTAAAAACTTGTCCCTGTTTACTAGCCTGCCTTCTTCTGATGTGCCAGATTCTTTTTTATGTGACTGTTTATCATCTGATCCGGCCCTTACATTATACTTTTCAGTCCTCTGCTCCTGACTATAACCTGGAGATTCTCTATCATCAGACTCTCCCCTAAGAGAAGTCTGTGTCCGATCCACACGCTCCTCTGCAGCAGTCGGCTTTCCCCCATCTCCTAGTTTAAAAACTGCTCTACAACCTTTTTAATGTTTAGTGCCAGCAGTCTGGTTCCACTTTGGTTTAGGTGGAGCCCATCTCTCCTGTATAGGCTCCCCCCATCCCAGAAGTTTCCCCAGTTCCTAATGAACGTGAACCCCTCCTCTCTACACCATCGTCTCATCCACGCATTGAGACTCTGAAGCTCTGCCTGCCTCCCTGGCCCTGCGCGTGGAACTGGGAGCATTTCTGAAAATGCCACCATAGAGGTCCTGGATTTCAGTCTCTTCCCTAGCAGCCTAAATTTGGCTTCCAGGACATCTCTCCTACCCTTCCCTATGTCATTGGTACCTACATGTACCACGACCACCGGCTCCTCCCCAGCACTACACATAAGTCTATCTAGATGCCTCGAGAGATCCGCAACCTTCGCACCAGGCAGGCAAGTCACCATACGGTTCTCCCGGTCATCACAGACCCAGCTATCTACATTTCTAATAATCGAATCTCCCATTACTAACACCTGCCTTTTCCTAGAAACTGGAGTTCCCTCCCCCGGAGAGGCAACCTCAGTGCGAGAGGCAACCCCAGCACCATCTGGAAGGAGGGTCCCAACTACGGGAAGGTTTCCCTCTGCTCCCATTGACTGCTCTACTTCCCTGGGCCGTTCTTCCTCCTCAACAGCACAGGAGCTGTCTGAGCGGAGGTGGGACAATTCTACAATGTCCCGGAAAGCCTCATCAACATACCTCTCTGCCTCTCTCAGCTCCTCCAGTTCCGCCACCCTGGCCTCCAAAGCCCGTACATGGTCTCTGAGGGCCAGGAGCTCCTTGCACCGAATGCACACATACGCCACCCGCCCACGGGGCAGGTAATCATACATGCAACACTCAGTGCAATAAACTGGATAGCCCCCACTCTGCTGCTGGGCTTCTGCCTGCATTGTCTCCTAGTTAGTGGAAGGGTGGTTTACAGGAAGGGGTTTTGGAATGTGGTTCGGTTTATAGGTTCTGGGGGGGGGGCCACGGGGAAGGGGTTACGGCCGGCGAGGGGCTCCCACTCCCTTCCCACTCCCCTTCTAAACTCCCTTGCGAAACTCCCTGTTAGCAGCCCCTGTTCGCAAAAACATGGTGGTAATGGGGCAGGTTCATGCCATGGAACACCGATTCTGGACCTGGGAAACAAGCACAGACTGGTGGGACCGCATAGTGTTGCACATCTGGGATAATTCACAGTGGCTGCGAAACTTTCGCCTGCGTCAGGGTACTTTCATGGAACTTTGTGACTTGTTTTCCCCTGCCCTGAAGCGCAAGAATACCAAGATGAGAGAAGCCCTCACAGTTCACAAGCGAGTGGCGATAGCCCTGTGGAAGCTTGCAACGCCAGACAGCTACCGGTCAGTTGGACATCAATTTGGAGTGGGCAAATCTACTGTGGGCGCTGCTGCTATCAAGGGTAGTGACTCTGGGAAATGTGCAGGTCATAGTGGATGGCTTTGCTCCAATGGGATTCCCTAACTGTGGTGGGGCGATAGATGGAACGCATATCCCTATCTTGGGACCGGACCATCAAGGCAGCCAGAACATAAACCGAAAGGGGTACTTTTCAATGGTGCTGCAAGCACTGGTGGATCACAAGGGACATTTCACCAACATCAATGTGGGATGGCTGGGAAAGGTACATGACACTCACATCTTCAGGAACTCTGGTCTGTCTGAATGGCTGCAGCAAGGGACTTACTTTCCAGACCAGAAAATAAACATTGGGGATGTTGAAAAGCCTATAGTTATCCTTGGGGACCCAGCCTACCCCTTAATGCCATGGCTCATGAAGCCATACACAAGCAGCCTGGACAGTAGTCAGGAACTGTTCAACTATAGGCTGAGCAAGTGCGGAATGGTGGTAGAATGTTCATTTGGACATTTAAAAGCTTGCTGGCTCAGTTTACTGACTCGGTTACACCTCAGTGAAACCAATATTCCCATCGTTATTACTGCTTGCTCTGTGCGCCACAATATCTGTGAGAGTAAGGGGGAGACGTTTATGGTGGGGTGGGAGGTTGAGGCAAATCGCCTGGCCACTGATTACATGCAGCCCGACAGCAGGGCGGTTAGAAGAGCACAGCAGGGCGCGCTGCGCATCAGAGAAGCTTTGAAAACTAGTTTCATGACTGGCCAGGCTACGGTGTGAAAGTTCTGTTTGTTTCTCCTTGATGAAAACCCGCCCCCTTGGTTCACTCTACTTCTCTGTAAGCTAGCCACCCTCCACTCCCCTCTTCAATCACCGCTTGCAGAGGCAATAAAGTCATTGTTGTTTCAAATTCATGCATTCTTTATTAATTAGTCACAGAAATAGGGGGATAACTGCCAAGGTAGCCCAGGAGGGGTGGTGGAGGAGGGAAGCACCGGGTGGGGTAGTGGAGGAGGGAAGTACAAGGCCACACTGCACTTCAAAACTGATTGAATGCCAGCCTTCTGTTGCTTGGGCAGTCCTCTGGAGTGGAGTGGTTGGGTGCCCGGAGCCCCCACCCCCACGTTCTTGGGTGTGAGGTGGCTATGGAACTTGGGGAGAGGGCGGTTGGTTACACAGGGGCTGCAGCAGCAGTCTGTGCTCCTGCTGCCTTTCCTGCACCTCAACCATACTCCGCAGGGGTCTCAAACACGCGGCCCGCGGACCACATGCGGCCCGCAGGGTTCTTTTCTGCGGCCCGCAAGCTCCTCACGGCCCCCCTGCCCTCCCCCAACATTTACCTAGAGCGGCTCCGGCCCGACCCGCACCAGGGGCAGGGCAGGCAGGGAGCCTGTACTAGTCCTCATGTGGCCCTCGTGGTCATTTGAGTTTGAGACCCCTGCACCAGAGCATATCAGTTTGATCCTCCAGTAGCCTCAGCATTGCCTCCTGCCTCCTCTCATCATGCTGCCGCCACCGCTCCTCTTGCTCCCACCACCTCTCCTCTTGATCCCGCCACCTCTCATCTCGCGCGTCCCTCCTGTCCTCGCATTCATTTTGTGCTTTCCTGGACTCTGACATTGTCTGCCTCCACGCATTCTGCTGGGCTCTTTCAGTGCAGGAGGACTGCATGAGCTCAGAGAACATTTCATCGCAAGTGCATTTTTTCACCTTCTTATCTGCTCTAGCCTCGGGACGGAGATGATGGTGGTAGCGTTGAAACATTTGCAGCTGCGGGAGTTGGGTTGACCATTTAAAATGGGTTGGCCATTTAAAAGGAGGGGCTAAGGTTTTCGGGTTAACGTGCAGCACAAACCCAACTAAACCCCCCCTCACACCCAATTCTCTGGGATGATCGCTTCACCCCTCCCCCCACTGCATGGCTAACAGCGGGGATGATTTATTTTCAGCCACAGGCACACAGCCCAGCAGGAACGGCCACCTCTGAATTTCCCCTTAATAAAATTCCCCTATTTCAACCAGGTGACCATGAATGATATCACTCTCTTGAGGATAACACAGAGAGATAAAGAACGGATGTTGCTCGACTGCATTCCAGTAGCTTTACTGGCTGCGAATACATCCCAAGTCTTCAGGGCAAATTAATCATTAAACACGCTTGCTTTTAAACCATATATTATATTTACAAAGCTACACTCACCAGAGGGGCCTTCTCCGCCTTCAAGGTCCGGGAGCCCGGGTTGGGAGGGTAATGTCTCCAGGGTGATAAACAGTTCCTGGCTGTCGGGGAGAACGGTTTCTCCGCTTGCCTGCTGTGCGCTATCTTCAACCTCCTCCTCCTCATCTCCAAAATCCTCGTCCCTGTTGCGTGAGACTCCCTTGCAGGAGTCCACGTACAGGGGTGGGGTAGTTGTAGGGACACCCCCTAGAATTGCATGCAGCTCATGATAGAAGCAGCATGTCTGGGGGTCTGACCCGGAGTGGCTGTTTGCCTCTTTGTTTTTTTGGTAGGCTTGCCTGAGCTCCTTAAGTTTCACATGGCACTGCTGCGGGTCCCTGTTATAGCCTCTGTCCTTCATGCCCTTGGAGATTTTTTCAAATATTTTGGCATTTCGTCTTTTGAAACGGAGTTCTGATAGCACGTATTCGTCTCCCCATACTGCGATCAGATCCAGTACCTCCCGTTCGGTCCATGCTGGAGCTCTTTTGCGATTCTGGGACTCCATGGTCACCTCTGCTGATGAGCTCTGCATGGTCACCTGTGCTGATCAGCTTGCCACACTGGCCAAACAGGAAATAAAATTCAAATGTTCGCGGGGCTTTTCCTGTCTACCTGGCCAGTGCATCTGAGTTGAGAGTGCTGTCCAGAGTGGTCACAATGGAGCACTCTGGGATAGCTCCCGGAGGCTAATACCATTGAATTGCGTCCACACTACCCCAAAATTCGACCCGGCGATGTCGATTTCAGCGCTAATCCCCTCGTCGGGGAGGAGTACAGAAATCGATTTTAAGACCCCCTTTAAGTCGACAAAAATGGCTTCGTCGTGTGGACGGGTGCAGGGTTAAATCGATCTAACACTGCTAAATTCGACCTAAACCCGTAGTGTAGACCAGGGCTAAGATGGCACACTATTTCTTTTCACTCTCTCCCAACCACTCAAGAAATAGCCTAACTCTTCCTAAACCTTGTTTTTTTGGCTCCACAGAGTGCCAACGGGAATAGTTTCTGATCAGGGCAACAATTCATGTCCCAGTTCTGGTGCAAACTCTGTAAAGTCCTAGGAACTGAACTCTTCACCTTCTCAGCCTCCCACCTGCAGACCAACCAGTCAGGGCTGGATTAACCTTTTGTGGGCCCTGGCGCCAAACATATTTGTGGGCCCCCATGTAGTCGTTGTGGGTTCCGAGTGTGGGCCTGGTCTGGCAGTGCCATTGGTGTCATAGTATACCTGGTACTGAATCTCAGAGACATTTTTCATTTTGATCACACACCTTTGCATTGCCTTACACAGCTGCCTCAGCCCTCAGTTTTTCTCATTGAGCTGTACACCCATGTGGGTTTACCAGTGTCCACAGTGAGCAGTAATTTCACAGTGATCAGGGGAAACTCCCCACAGATTTATCTCCTTCCTCATTCAGACCTTCTATAGCCATGTCTCCAGTACCACCCTATGTCACCAGTCACTGTATGGGGTTCTGGTCTCAGCTCAATAAAGTTTCACAGCCAGCAGATACCTGATCAATTCTGACAAATCCCTCGCTCAGCCCCCATCCTGCTATTTGAGCAAGCCACTTGCAAACACCATTTCCCCAAAGTGAGGACTTAGCCCCTGGGAACCTGAAGTCACCAGCCTTTCTCCCTCTGCTCCCATCTACATGCTAGTCTACTACTTGGTCACCACCACCTCTCCCTATGCTTGTTTCCCCTCTACTTTGGACATGCTCCCTAGCCAGCTGGGGCTATTCTCCCTCTGCAAGCCTGATCTGCTTCCTCTTTCCCTGCTCCCCTTGACATTCCTTTCCGACAGGTGACCTCTGTTCCTTGAGGTTAACTCCAGTTTCTTTATCTGCTCCTAGCTTAATGGCCCCCAGTAGTCACAGAGCCACCTGCAGCTTCTCTGGCTACAGCCATGGGGCCAATTGCCAGAGGCCAGCCTTAGATAGCTGCAGCTGCTAGCAAGGAAGGGGTGGCAATTCCAAGGCTGAGCATGCTTGAACCTGGCAACGGCGACACTATGGACTCTAAATCCTCAGCGCCGGTCCTAGGCAGCTGCAGACTCTGGAGTTAGGCGCTTCCCTCCTCTAGGCTATGAGATGCCCATCACCTGCAGCAGAGGCCACCAATTCCCACACACGCCTCAGCTAGCACATAGTCAAGCAGAAAGTTCAGCCTGAATGATTTTGGAGGCTGGAGTGCTAGGAGGTTCCCATCCCTGAGCAGCAGCTCTGCAACAAGCTCACATACTCCCCCTCTGCTGTGGGACCAGGACCCTGTGAAGACAGTAGAGTTACCCTGTGTATAACCAGTTCTGCCAAAGCCTGTTGAAGTAAGTGGGAGTCTTTTCATCGTCTTTAATGGGCTGCATATTGAAGCAAAGGACCCCATTCTAGACTCTAGAAGCAAAGTGCATTCTATGCTGCACTGGTTTACTATTGTAACAGGAAGGTCTCTCATTACCTAGTGAATAAGCAACACCTCCTACAGCACCTAGCTTTTTCTGAGAGGCCTCCTGCCCAATTACTAAAAGTAAACCTACTTCGCTTCTCAGGGCTGAAAGTATCAGGTACTATGGTTACAACTGAATTCAGCAGGAATTTTGGATGTGCACAGAACACAGACAGGACTGGTTCCTGCATGGTTACAGAACTGCAGTCAAGTGGAACAATTTTCAGCTTGTATGATTGGAGGATATCTGATCCATATTGTAAGACTGTCCTACATAAATGAGGAAAAGTTGAGATGCCTTTGTTATTCTTTTCTTCCACTCTTCATTTCTGTAGGGAATTTGCCAATGCAATATCATGGTCTCCTTTTTAAACAAACAAAACTAAAACAAATGGCAATGACTGTTGAAAAGAGCAATTCCAGCCCTAGTTAGCACTGGGAAGCATTTGTTGCTCAATTTTATCCTACTTTTTCTACAGCAAGTTACAGTGGATCAGTATATTTGATTTGGGAGAAATGAAGTAACAGCTGCCCAAATTGAGTTTGAGCACTCCTGAATTTTGAGGGTGTTCAAATCTGGAAGGCAGGTGCTAGATTCCCTTTCTGAATATTAGATAAATCTGGAAAGGAAAAGCCAATTTCTTCTTCCATGGCTCAGAAGTGGAAATCCTCCTACGGTTCTGGTACTGTATCTAAAGCAGCCCAGGTCCTCTAGTAGAGCCTCCCCTCCCTTACTTTTCATTTTAACTTCTCCTGGTGGGGTCCACATACCTCCCCTGCTAGGCTTCCGATAGAGGGGTGCACTGTCCATCCATTCCACCCAGTTCCTTCTTTGGGGGCTGCCAGGCGAGGTCACACCAGCATCCCTAAGCCAGTCTGGCGAAGTCTTCTGAGGGTGATATCTGGGCCAAAGCTGCCTACTCCTTGGGCATACTTGTTCCCCACTCACAGTGCCACCCTCTTCTAGCAGCCAGCTCCCCATTCACAGCAAGCTGCAGCGCATGGGGTCTCAGCTTCCCCACTCCCTCCCCTTCCCTTTCCTGTTGATAGCGGCCACGGGAATGCTGGGCAATGTGGTTCCTTCCCTGCTCCAGGGCAGGCTATCTAAGCAGGGAAGAACTACAACTCCCAGGGCCCTGTGGGTTCTCAGCTCCCATGAATCCCTGCTGCTCCGAGGCTCGGTCTCAGAGCCTCCTCTTGTGCAGCACTGTGAGAGGGGAGGAAGTGAGTGTTATGGGCCCCTTCTGAGCTTGGGCCCGGCGCTATGGCACCATGGTAAATCTGGTACTGCAACCAGCACAGGGAGTGGATAAATCAAATCTTTGAGCAATACCTTCGATGCTTCCCTAACTACCACCAAAAGGACTGGGTCACACTCCTGCCATATGCCGAATTTGCTTACCTCCATCCAACACAATCCATTTTATGCCAGTTGTATTTTTTACCCTCATCTCACCCTGCAGACTCACAAGTTCCTGCTGTGACAGACCTTGTTACCCACCTTCACCATGTTCACCAGGAACGCATGGAGCATTTGGAAGCCACCATAGCTGAGGGGCCTTTTTCCCACTGAATATCAAAGGCCTGCTGCAAAAATGGAGGTGCGAGAACATCTCAAAGAAACACATTTATAATGGAAAGTGTCGGACAACCTACATTCAGTGGTCTCTGCCAGCTCCCCCTATTATAAATGCATTTCTGAAGGCACCCATAGCACCACAGCCACTAGGCCCCATAGGTTAAAATTTACAGCAGTGCTGCTTCAGAAGGACTGAGTCCTTCCCCCTCCCTGTCATTAAGCTGCTTACTTATGGAGAAAATCCGAAGCAAAATTAAAATGGCATCAGAAAGTAAGACTAATTAAAACTACAATTATTTTGTGCCAGAGAATCCTCTTGGCATTTCTACTTGATATGTCAGAGGGAGACTGAGTCGGGGGTGTCTGTCTACCTGACTGAGTAGTTTACGGGGATTTAGTTGAATTACAAACAAATTATGTACAGCTCTACCGACAGTTTTTGTGAAATAGAACCATAAACTCAAATGTAAAGGCATTTTGGAACTAGAGACGTTGGCTCAGATCCTGAGTGGTGACCAATCTGGAATCATACAAGTCAGGAAGAAAGAGAGGTCAAAGGTCAGATTTCAGACATCTTTGCGCTCTGCTGATTTTGGGGCCGTGTAAGAGCCAGTTCACTACATAAATTAGAGCAGTCTCAAGACTGCTCTAGTTTATACCAATTGCCAATCCCCACCCCCCGCAAAGGTTGTTCCAGGAGTCTGGGTTCTGGGGAAACCCTGGCCAAACACTCTTTCCCTGGCCATGTGCATAGGAGGGGTATAGCTGCTGAAGCAGTTCTGTGCCCTCTGAGGATTCCTCTATGCATGGCAAATCCTCAGCCATTTATGGCTGCCTTGCATTGCCAAAGAGGCAGAAAGCAGCTGGAACAGGACCCAGGACCTGGCCCAATGAGCTACACAATTGTAAGAGTGTAAATCAGAGTGGAACTAGTTCCCTCGCTCACAGAATCAGCGCAGGGCCAGCAGAGACCAGTTATCCCATCTCACTGCACTGGGCAGCCTCATGCTCCACTGTCCCCAATTGCTTTTGCTAGCCCATTCTCAGCTCCCTGCAGTGGCAGAGCCCCATTTGCACCCCTAGGGGCTGCCGTTCCGTTGCCCAATTGCACTGTTAGGATTTTGTACTGATGCTTCAACTCTTCCTTCTCTAGCTTTAGGCCCTTGCTCCTTGCCCTGCCATCTTCTGAGACTGTGAATAATTCCCTTCCTTCATGTCAACTGCTACCTCGAAGGCATTTCCAGTTCATCCTTTGATCACGTCTCCCCGAGCTGTCTCTTTTTTTAGACTCTGTACCATTCGGTCCTGTAGTCTCTCCTCATGTGTTTGATAATCCACTCCTCATGTGTCATCTCAGCTGTATTTTTTCTAGTTCTCCTCTCAGTCCTTCCTAAACCGTGGGGACAGGAACGGCATGCAATGCTTTAATAACATTCCCCATTCGTATAGCACCTTTCGCCCCAAAGCCCTTCACGATCTATAGACACACAGCGCTGGTGAAATGCAGCCACCTCTGGGGTGGAGGGCATGAACCAGACAAGTAGGACATTTCACAACTGTGGAGTCAGTTAGGCCAAAGACAACAGGCCAAACCCTATTCCGCGCCATGAAACTTATTTACATCCACAAAGAGCACATAGGAACTCAACTGTCCTCTGAAAAACCAACCCAGTAAACGATACTGTAGTGGGTTTATCTGCCTGGTACGGATGAAAACTCTGCTGGGATTCTAATTAGCACCCATAGAGCACTCAACACCACAAACCCAGAATGAACCAATTTCCCTCTACTCATCGCAGACAGGGGGCAGATTGAGGCCCCGGTGCTCTCACCGTAACTGTGAATCTTATCTATCTGGCCTGAGCTCACCCACTTCTTGCTGACCTCACCTACAGAGGGGCAGTAGGGCAGAGGCTTGAGAATATGGGGACTTGCCACAGCGGTGTCACGTGAATCTTTTACTCAATGTAGGTTCGAATCCTCTGAATCCTGGATTCAAATGAATCCAGCACCAAAAAGCAAAATATTGATGAATCCAATGAGTTACAAGGGGTTTGAACTCAAAAACATGCCTCACTAGCCAGTTTCCAAAGCTTCCACCCCAAAGTTATATCAGGCCAGTCTTGCTTGAAACTCACCTTAGGCTCACCCAAATCCTGGCCCTGTGCATGCTTGAAATTCAGCTATAGATAGTGTCATAGTTCAGAGCAACTGCACCTGAATTTCCCCCTCGTGGTTCACCAAGGGTACCCACTGTAGGCTCCCAGCTCCTCAGTCATCACCTCTCTTGGGCAGAGATTCACATCTCTCTTCCTTCTGGGTTGTTTTTCAAGGTTGCACAGCTCTCTGCCTACACTGTGATATCCCCAGCAAGCCAGATGGCCTAAACAGGCCAGTGTCTGCTCTTTCCTTTCTCTCTAGAGTCTATGAACAGTGTAATGGCCACAGTTATAAGTTATCCCACAGCTCTTTCTAAGCAAGCACATTTATTCTTAAGGTGAAAGCATTGCAGAGGAAACATACTAAAAATAATAAAGAACTTATGCATGCTAAAAATCTGACCACAGGCCAATGCAACTCCAATGTTGGACTCTGGTAGGTGTCAGTCCTTCAAAATCCACAACCATAGGTACGGGAACTAAGGGTGCGGGGGGTGCTTCAGCACCCCCAGCCCTTGACCTGGGCTCCACTTCTGGCCCTGCGTGCTGGTTCCCGGCTGCTGGCCCCATGCCCAGGGCTCCACTCCTGGCCTCCTGCCTGGGGTCCCAGGCCCATGGCCACCCCCAGCTGTGGCCCCAGCCTCAGCCCTCTTACCGCTGTCCGTGTCCTCCCCTCCCGGAGCCATGGCCCCACTCCCAGCCCCAGCTCTGGGAAGTGGGGAGGGTTTTGACAGGGGTAAGGGCGGGCGTGAGATAAAAAGTTTGGGGACCACTGCTGTATAGTTTCCTTAGCTGGCTTTCAGTACCCCCACTAAGAAAAGTGTTCCAGCACCACTGCCCACCCTTGGGTTTTCCCCGTGATTACAAGTTTACAGCTGTCTCAGAGTCAGAACCAGAACCACCA
The DNA here is from genome assembly GCA_003942145.1 of Platysternon megacephalum. NCBI lineage: Eukaryota > Metazoa > Chordata > Testudines > Platysternidae > Platysternon > Platysternon megacephalum. Next base: position 27,237 of record QXTE01000344.1, read on the forward strand.
GGAATAGTTCAGTCTTTCCTTTATACAGCTTGGACCTTTGATCTTGGACTCATAGACTCATAGACTTTAAGGTCAGAAGGGACCATTATGATCATCTAGTCCGACCTCCTGCACAACGCAGGCCACAGAATCTTACCCACCCACTCCTGTAACAAACCCCTAACCTATGCCCGAGTTATTCAAGTTCTCAAATCGTGGTTTAAAGACCTCAAGGTGCAGAGAATCCTCCAGCAAGTGACCTGTGCCCATGCTGCAGAGGAAGGCGAAAAACCTCCAGGGCCTCTGCCAATCTGCCCTGGAGGAAAATTCCTTTCCGACCCCAAATATGGCAATCAGCATGGCATGAGCATGTGGGCAAGACTCACCAGCCAGCACCCAGGAAAGAATTCTCTGTAGTAACTCAGATCCCACCCCATCTAACATCCCATCACAGACCATTGGGCATATTTACCTGCTAATAATCAAAGATCAATTAATTGCCCTAATTAGGCTATCCCATCATACCATCCCCTCCATAAACTTATCAAGCTTAGTCTTGAAGCCAGATATGTCTTTTGCCCCCACTACTCCCCTTGGAAGGCTGTTCCAGAACTTCACTCCTCTAATGGTTAGAAACCTTCATCTAATTTCAAGTCTAAACTTCATGTCCAGTTTATATCCATTTGTTCTTGTGTCCACATTGGTACTAAGCTTAAATAATTCCTCTCCCTCCCTGATATTTATCCCTCTGATATATTTATAAAGAGCAATCATATCTCCCCTCAGCCTTCTTTTGGTTAGGCTAAACAAGCCAAGCTCTTTGAGTCTCCTTTCATAAGACAGGTTTTCCATTCCTCGGATCATCCTAGTAGCCCTTCTCTGTACCTGTTCCAGTTTGAATTCATCCTTCTTAAACATGGGAGACCAGAACTGCACACAATATTCCAGATGAGGTCTCACCAGTGCCTTGTATAACGGTACTAACACCTCCTTATCTTTACTGGAAATACCTCGCCTGATGCATCCCAAGACCGCATTAGCTTTTTTAACGGCCATATCACATTGGCGGCTCATAGTCATCCTGTGATCAACCAATACTCCGAGGTCCTTCTCCTCCTCTGTTACTTCCAACTGATGTGTCCCCAATTTATAACCAAAATTCTTGTTATTAATCCCTAAATGCATGACCTTGCACTTTTCACTATTAAATTTCATCCTATTACTATTACTCCAGTTTACAAGGTCATCCAGATCTTCCTGTATGATATCCCGGTCCTTCTCTGTATTAGCAATACCTCCCAGCTTTGTGTCATCCGCAAACTTTATTAGCACATTCCCACTTTTTGTGCCAAGGTCAGTAATAAAAAGATTAAATAAGATTGGTCCCAAAACCGATCCCTGAGGAACTCCACTAGTAACCTCCTTCCAGCCTGACAGTTCACCTTTCAGTATGACCCGTTGTCGTCTCCCCTTTAACCAGTTCCTTATCCACCTTTCAATTTTCATATTGATCCCCATCTTTTCCAATTTAGCTAATAATTCCCCACGTGGAACCGTATCAAATGCCTTACTGAAATCAAGGTAAATTAGATCCACTGCGTTTCCTTTGTCTAAAAAATCTGTTACCTTCTCAAAGAAGGAGATCAGGTTGGTTTGGCACGATCTACCTTTTGTAAAACCATGTTGTATTTTATCCCAATTACCATTGACCTCAATGTCCTTAACTACTTCCTCCTTCAAAATATTTTCCAAGACCTTGCATACTACAGATATCAAACTAACTCGGATCACCTTTTTTCCCTTTCTTAAAAATAGGAACTATGTTAGCAATTCTCCAGTCATATGGTACAACCCCTGAGTTTACTGATTCATTAAAAATTCTTGCTAGTGGGCTTGCAATTTCATGTGCCAGTTCCTTTAATATTTTTGGATGAAGATTATCTGGGCCCCCCGATGTAGTCCCATTAAACTGTTCGAGTTTGGCTTCTACCTCGGATGTGGTAATATCTACCTCCATATCCTCATTCCCATTTGTCATCCTCCCATTATGCCTAAGCTCCTCATTAGCCTCATTAAAGACTGAGGCAAAGTATTTGTTCAGATATTGGGCCATGCCTAGATTATCCTTAACCTCTACTCCATCCTCAGTGTTTAGTGGTCCCACTTCTTCTTTCTTTGTTTCTTCTTATTTATATGGCTATAGAACCTTTTACTATTGGTTTTAATTCCCTTTGCAAGGTCCAACTCTACATGGCTTTTGGCCTTTCTCACTTTATCCCTACATGTTCTGACCTCAATAAGGTAGCTTTCCTTGCTAATCCCTCCCATTTTCCACTCCTGATAATTTCTGCAACTTTGACTTGAAGTAATTTCAGGCCTCCTCCGCCTTTAGATCCACAAGTTCTTCAGTCCAATCCACTTCCGAACAGTGCCCAGCAGTTAATGGCCCCCTTCTCAGGGCACAGCTTCCCAAAGGCTGGGTTTTGGCATAACCGGAGGTGAGGGTTTGACATTCTCTGCCCCTAGATATTCCCCAGGAAAACCAAGTCACACTTTTGTTCTGAAAGTCTATTCTTGTCTGGCCCATTGTTCACCACAGTCCTCTGAGCCCCCAGGCCTCACCTCTGTCACCTCGCCCCCCACAAGAGGTTACGTACAACCCTGGCAGTCACAGGGGAGCTGCTCTCTGTGGATGGACTGAGCCCAGCACCCATGAACTGGAGCAGATGAGCCCAACCCAGCTAACTAAAGAGGGCTGGGCTTCCCCTGGGTCTCTAAAGGGCTGCTAGTAGGCAGCTGAGGGGGAAGGACGGAGACAAGTTGGGCCCTGGGCAGCAAAGGCCACAGAGGAGTGGAGCTAACTCCTGTGGTAAGTACCAGGAGCAAGGGGGGTCTCAGAGAAGCAGCCCTGTGGCTGCTGCTCCAAGAGGGGAGCAGAGCTGGCTGAGGCTAGGGAACTGCCAGGAGCTGGAGTGTCAGAGACCCCTGAGAGGGGTGGCCCTGAGGCCGGGGGGCGGGGGGGGGGGGGGGGACTGACTTCAGGCTGCACTCTGCTTGTTGTTTAACCTTGTCATAAAAGAATAACCCTCCTTAACTAGGCCTGGGCATGGCAGTGCATGTTTGGAGCTGGGGTGCAACAGCGGCCAACCCCGGACACCTTCATATAATACAAAAGACTCCAAAGAGGCTTTAACTTAATTCAGTGATACGGTAGGAAATTGCCGTGTCTGTCACAGCTAGTCCACATGTAGCTCAGCTCTCGCTTGTCTGATGCTTGACCCCGGACATGCCCAGCGCCCAGGCTCCCCAGATACACAGTCCCAAGAATGGCATCAACAGGGCCCGCGCACAACTGAGCCGTGACGCTCAGGATCCCAACACTTGCTCATAGACTCACCCAATACTCAGCCCCACACTTGCCAAAACCAAGTTTTGCCGAGCTCAGGATACTTGCCGTATGTCTCAGGGGCTGCTCTAACTAACACCCTGCTTCCTGGGGCCCTGGCAAGCCTCCACTAACGCTCCAGCCACAGTCATGACTCAACCCTGGCCGGCCCTGCCCTCCCACTCCCTGTCCCTCTTGGCCCCCTAGATGAGAGTGAACAGAGCTGAGGCAGGGCTGCTCTGGCACCTCTGTGCTTCTCATGGGGGTATTTTCCACACCCTGCAACTGCAAACCCCCTTATGTCACTGGAGAATCTGACTCTGTGTATCCCCATGAGGATGATCCAAGTTTTGGTCCCAAGCTCCCCATGTCAGCGAGGGACAATGCCCATGTCACTGGCCTGTGCCCCCACTGGCTAAGCCAGCGGTAGTGCTGACAGCTTCAGACAGGGAAATGCGCTGACTGGAAGGAGGGACCAGCCAGAACGATGTCTGACTGAGAGACCAAAGGGAAGAGGGAGGGGAGCCAAGAGACCCCCCCAGAAACAGCTGTTGCCTCAGGAGGAGCTGCAGGCTTCCACAGCCCCTTTGCCCCCCAACAGCCCCCAGGCTGCCCGAGAATGTCAGGGTCTCGGTAAATGATGGACTAGCACCCCAAAAGCTGTCAGGGCCCTTTGGTTCTCTAGCCTTGGCTGTAATTGCGCACATGCTTCCAGCGCTGCCCTTCGTTCGAGTCCATTCAGCAGCGTGACAGGAATATCCAGAGAACAAGCTGCTGATTAGCCACGCTGCTGTCAGGCCCAATTACATCTTCACAGAGCTTGACAGCAGCATTTGTGAAATCTCCCTGCACACATCACAGACCCCCTCCCTTTCCCTGGCAGGATCCTACAGAGTCTTGGACTAATTGCTCCAGGCAGGTGGCATCTTTTTTTTGCTCATGTGGGTACTTCACCTGGAGGCATTCAGGATGTGGGAGGATGGGACTTTGGGGTCTCCAGTGGGTCCCTCCATCCACTCCCACTTCCCTCTGGGAGCCTGCTGGAGGCACCTGGGGATTTGATTCACTCACAAGTGCCCGTGAGTGAGAGGATGAGATCAGGAAGAAGTCGCCCCAGGGCTGTTCATGAACCCAGTGAGAGCCAACAGTCATGGACGGAGGAGAGAGAAGCCAGGGGTGAGAGGGAGGATTATGAGTCTTGCACAGCTCATTGGTTTCCTGCAGGCTTTCAGAAAAGGAAGTCCCCCCAGGCACATGAGTTGAGCCAATCAGAGTTTACCTGGAGCCACGGAGCTGCTGCAGAGACCCACGTGACAGGACAAAAGCACAGAGGGAAGGTTGGGAGCCAGATCTGGAGCCAGATCTGAAGTTCCCCAATGATTGGTTTGGGTCCAGGGTTTTGTGGCCAGGTGGAGCTGAGTCCACTTCTTTCCCAGATCCAGCACCACCTACAGGAGAGGCTTGCAGGTCTGAGAGCCGAGGAAGGGGGGCTGTGGGATGACAGGACTGTTCTGCATTCATTCTCACATCCTCCGTTGGCTCATGCCCTGGCGCATACATCATCACATGCATACACACATTCACATGCTCTGCCCATACTTTATTTTAAGCTTCTGTTTAAAGAGGGGTAATAGATGTTTTAATGCCTGACTAATCAATTGTTATAGATCAGGGGTCTCAAACTCAAATGACCTCGAGGGCCACATGAGGACTAGTACATTGGGCCGAGGGCCGCATTTACTGACACCCCCCCCCGCCGCCCTCGGCCCCGCCCCCACTCCACCCCTTCCATGAGGCCCCGCCCCTGCCCCGCCTCTTCCCACCCCTTCCCTGCCCCCATTCCAACCCCTTCCCCGAAATCCCCACCCCAACTCTGCCCCCTCCCTGCCCCCAGGGGGCACAGGAGGGGTGTGGGGTGCGGTGGGGGCTCAGAGCAGGGGGTCGGGGTACAGCAGGGGGCTCAGGGTAAGGGGTTGGGGTGCAGGGTGCAGCAGGGGGCTCAGGGCAGGGTGTCGGGATGTGGGGTGTGGCGGGGGCTCAGGGCAGGGTGTCGGGATGTGGGGTGTGGCTGGGGCTCAGCGCAGGGGGTCGGGGTGCAGGAGGAGTGATGGGGGCGGGCTCCAGCCCGACTCGCACCGGGGGCAGGGCAGGCTCCCTGCTTGCCTGCCTGCCTTGCCTGCCGCCGCGCGTCGCACCAGGAAGCAGCTGGAACCCGGGGGAGGAGGGGCGCAGGGGTGTGTGTGGCTGTTGCTTCAGGCACCGCCCCCAGCAGTTCCCATTGGCCGGGAATGGGGAACTGTGGCCAATGGGAGCTGTTGGGGGCGGTGCCTGAAGCAACAGCCACACACACCCCTGCGCCCCTCCTCCCCCGGGTTCCAGCTGCTTCCTGGTGCGGCGCCGCGGCAGGGCAGGGAGGCAGGGAGCCTGCCCTGCCCCCGGTGCTGGTCGGCCAGGTAAACAGGGGGCGGCGGGGGGGCCGGGAGGAGCTCGCGGGCCGCGTGTTTGAGACCCCTGTTATAGATGGTTGTTGGTCAACAGCCATGGCTGTTAATCAGCTATAAGCCCTTCTACTAATGTGTTTATAACCATCTGTAACATGTGAAACTCATATCTGTAACATGCTTATAACATCTATTAGCCATTAACCCTTTAGAAGCTGTCTATAAACCAAACTTTAATATAAAATGTGAACTGAACAGTGAGCTCGTCAAACCTTCCCCTGTGTGCTTTTACCGATAAGGGATAGACTTTTCCCTAGCCAGCAATTTGGATTAGTTCTAGAGTAATGATGATCCTTTGTGTGCCTCAGCACCATTCATCGGAGGATCTGAAAGCCAGAGACTTTCACAAGCACTGCTGACATTCCGGAACTGTGCCCTTGGAGGTTTACAGATGGGCAGTGCTTCTCAAAAGCCTGCATTACAACAGAAGAAAGCTTTGGGATCCCTCCCCCTGCCTTGTCTTAAAGAAAAAGGGGGGGTCATGACCCCCCAGAACCCTGTTTTTGACTCCCAGATAGAGAGAGCCCATGCAGAGAGGTAAGCGATTTGCTCCAACTCATAGAACAAGTCAGTGACAGCACAGGGAATAGAATCCAGGATTTCTGCCTCCCAGTCCTCTGCTCCAGTCACTACATACTACTACTACCCCTTTCAAAATAGATGTTTGCACCATCTATCTCTAGAAACATGGCAAGTTACAATGCAACATTCTTCTGCACTGCATCCGTCATGGAAACTGGTTCCCAAAACACTCTGTGGCCTTAACTACTCCAAGAGAGCAGATAGCATATGGCATGAATTACAACAAGCAGACATTCTAGGATGAATAAATAGCATTCAGTCATATGATCAATAACAGCTGCAGAGAGGTGTAAAGACAAGGCAGAAAAGATCTCCTTTCACTTGAGTTTTACAATGAGATTGAGTAAGCTTGGGTGCTCAGTTGTGCTTGGACACTCAAAATCAGGGGACTTGTCTGGAAATATGGCTGAGTTATTAGGCAAAACATTATTGTCTTCTTATTCTTTGTGTTATGGAAGGACGTAGAGGCTCCAGCTGAGATCATGGCCCCATGGTGCTAGGTGCTGTACACACATATAGTGGGAGGCAGTTCCTGCCCCTAAGGGCTCACAGACTTCTTCTTCTCCTGTCCTTATCACAACTAGATGTTTTTCCAGAAACATGCACAAGCATCAGAGGGGTAGCCGTGTTAGTCTGGATCTGTAAAAAGCAACAGAGAGTCCTGTGGCACCTTTAAGACTAACAGATGTATTGGAGCATAAGCTTTCGTGGGTGAATACCCACTTCGTCAGACACATACCCACGAATGCTTATGCTCCAATACATCTGTTAGTCTTAAAGGTGCCACAGGTCTCTCTGTTGCTTTATGCACAAGCAGTGGCTCTTTCCATCACTGCTGCAAGGTCCTCCTTCGTACAGGTCTCCCCAAGGAGTCGGCAAATGAGCAAGTGCTCCACGATCTGCACTTCACTGCACTCACATGTATTTGTGTCATTACACTAGCCCCATTTGATCATGTTAGTCTTTGATCCACCAGTTTGCATGCGCAGGTGGTTCAGGCATCGCCTCGTTGACCAGTCTGTATCAGCCCCTCCAGGAAGGTCCTGGGGTTCCAGAGCTATTTCAGTGTGTCCGACTGCATGTAGTCTTTCATTCTGTAACCTCAGTCATGCCTTGCCAGCTGACGTATCCAAAGGCACAGCACTGATTGCAAAACTCCTGTGAGACCATATAACGAATGCGTTGGGTCTTCCATCTGCCATGATCTTTCCCTTTGGCTTGCTACCTTCCTTCTGAGATCAGGTGATGCAGTGCCAGCCAGGAAGTACAGGCTATCCTTTGGTGTAGGCTTTAGACATCCTCTTATTACACGACAGCTGTCATTTAGAACAGGGTCTAGTTTATTAGCATGGTGGGATCATTCCCACACTGGACATGCATACTCCACTGTAGAGTAGCACATGGCAATAGCAGTGTTTCACAAAGTAGCTGGATTGGCTCCCCACTTTGAGGTGAACAACTTTTGGAGCATGTTGTTGCATACGTAACAGCAGAAGTGTTCACATCGTGGCCCCTGTCAGATTCTTATGCATATGTGAATTCTGCTTGTCACTAACAATTTCAAATGAATATCATGCTTACAGGCTAAATAGAGACAGTGAAAGAGTGGGAGGGGAAACCAAGGCACGGAGGGGTGCCTTGTGCAGATCTGAGAATAGAACTGAGTTCATCTAAGCCCCAAACCAGTTCCCTACCGTAAACCCCAGTGGGTCTCAAACCTGGGCCTGCCAAGTTGTGAATCACTCCATGCTGCCACCCAGCAGCAGCCATACCCAGTTTCCACTTCACTACTCATGGCCTGCTGTGGACATAGACCACAGGAAGTCCCGCCTCAAGAGGCCTGACAGGCAGCAGCCTCATGGCTCCTGATTGGCTACCTGACCTATATAAATCCAAGGGGCGTTCCAGAAAGCATCCACTCAACAGTGTGCATCTCTTGTTGCTGTCATGACCATTCCTGCTCTTGAACTCCTGGCTTTGATCTCAGCTTGATTCAGACCTCACTTCCTGACTCAGACCACAAAACCTGACTCAGACTCTGATCCTTGGTATTGACCATGGCCTGGAACTTGACTATGAAATACTCTCAGCCTCAGGTTTGATCCTCCTCTGACTTTTGGTCCTGACTGCCCTTGTCACCCACTAGAGCATATTGCTTCTCAAAATGCCATTCCCCAAACCACAGAGCAATACAGTGGCTGAGTGAGGACTAGAACCCAGCGATCCCATCTCCCATCCCTGTGCAATACCCCTAGACAACACTCTCCTTGGTAATACTGATTTGTGACAAGTTTTCGAACACTGGGGAAGTTCCAGGAAGCTGGAAGAAAGCTCATATAGGGCCAGTATTTAAAAATGGTAATTGGGATGAGCCAAGTAATTGTAGGCCTGCCAGTCTGTCATGGATCCCGGGCAGGATAATGGAGCAACTGATGTGGGACTTTATTAATAAAGCATTAAAAGAGGGTAATACAATTAATGATAATCAACATGTATTTGTGGAAAATAGATCCTGCCAAACTAACTTGATATCTTTTTGTGATGAGATTACAAGATGGCTGATAAAGGTAATTTCTGTAAGGTGTGTGATTTGGTACTGCGTGACATTTTGATTAAAAAACAAGAATGACATAAAGTTAACATGGCACACATTAACTGATAGGTCTCAAAATGTCATTGTAAATGAGGAATCATCCTCGACTGGGTGTGTTTCTAGTGGGATCCCACAAGGACTGGAGTTTGGCCTTACGCTATTTAACATTTGTTATCAATGACGTGGAACAAAACAAAACATTTTTACTGACAAAGTTTGCAGATGGCCCAAACATTGGGGAAGTGGTAAATAAAGAGGACAGGTGAGCTATACAGAGTGAGCTAAATCACTTGGTAAGCTAGGTATGAGAAGCAAACTATGCATTTTAATATGGCTAAATGTAAATGTATGCATCTAAGGTCAAAGCATGTAGGCCATATGTACACGATGGGGGACTCTATCCTGGGAAGCAGTGACTGAAAAAGATTTGGGGATTGTGGTGGACAATCAGCTGTGGACATAAACCCCAGTGTGATGCAATGGCTAAATGGGCTGATGTGATCCTTGGATGCATAAATGGGAATCTTGAGTAGGAGCAGAGAGGTACTTAGGCCTGGTCTATACTACGAGTTTAGGTCGAATTTAGCAGCGTTAAATCAAATTAACCCTGCACCCGTCCACACAACGAAGCCATTTACTTCGACATAAAGGGCTCTTAAAATCGATTTCTGTACTCTTCCCCAACGAGGGGAGTAGCGCTGAAATCGACATTGCCGGCTCGAATTAGGGTTAGTGTGGACGCAATTTGACGGTATTGGCCTCCGGGAGCTATCCCACCGTGCACCATTGTGACCACTCTGGACAGCAATCTGAACTCGTATGCACTGGCCAGGTAGACAGGAAAAGGCCCGCAAACTTTTGAATTTCATTTCCTGTTTGCCCAGCGTGGAGAGCACAGGTGACCACAGAGAGCTCATCAGCACAGGTAACCATGCAGTCCAAGAATCGAAAAAGAGCTCCAGGATGGACCATACGGGAGGTACTGGATCTGATCGCTGTATGGGGAGACAATTCCGTGCTAGCAGAACTACGTTCCAAAAGACGAAATGCCAAAACATTTGAAAAAATCTCCAAGGGCATGATGGAGAGAGGCCACAATAGGGACTCATCTCAGTGCCGTGTGAAAGTTAAGGAGCTTAGACAAGCGTACCAGAAAAACAAAGAAGCAGACAGTCCGGGGCAGAGCCGCAGACAGGGCCGGCTCCAGGCACCAGCTTGGGGCGGCCACTCGGGAGAGGGGCGGCACGTCCAGGTATTCGGCGGCAATTCGGCGGAGGGTCCCTCACTCCCGCTAGGAGCGAAGGACCTCCCGCCGAATTGCCACCGCAGATTGCGATCGCGGCTTTTTTTTTTTTTTTTTGGCTGCCTGGGGCGGCAAAAACCCTGGAGCCGGCGCTGGCCGCAGACATGCCACTTTTACGCTGAGCTGCATGCAATTCTAGGGGGGGGCCGCCACCACTACCCCACCCCTGACCGTGTATTCCGATGAGGGGTTACTCTCATCCATGCCTGAGGATTTTGTGGACGGGGAAGATGAGGAGGAGGAGGAGGACGAGCTTGCGGAGAGCACACAGCACACCGTTCTCCCCAACAGCCAGGATCTGTTTCTCAGCCTGACTGAAGTACCCTCCCAACCCTCCCAAGGCAATATCTCAGACAATGAGGCCATGGAAGGGACCTCTGGTGAGTGTACCTTTGTAAATATAAAACATGGTTTAAAAGCAAGCATTTTTTAATGATTAATTTGCCCTGAGGACTTGGGATGCATTCGCGGCCAGTACAGCTACTGGAAAAGTCTGTTAACGTGTCTGGGGATGGAGCGGAAATCCTCCAGGGACATCTCCATGAAGCTCTCCTGGAGGTACTCCAAAAGCCTTTGCAGAAGGTTTCTGGGGAGGGCAGCCTTATTCCGTCCTCCATGGTAGGACACTTTACCACGCCATGCTAGTAGCAAGTAATCTGGTATCATTGCATGACAAAGCCTGGCAGCTCTCCCTTTTTTACTTCTCTCCCTTTTTTCCCTCCCGCAGCTGCAAATTTTTCAAGCCTCCCTCCTCCGTCCCAAAGGCTATCTCAGATAAGGCGGCGAAAAAAACGCACGCGAGACGAAATGTTCTCTGAGATCATGCAGTCGATCCGCAATGAAAGAGGACATGGTATCAAAGTACAGGAAAGCTGCCAGTGAACGTGAGGACAGGAGGGATGCACGTGAGGACAGGAGGGATGAACGTGAGGAGAGGAGGGACGAACATGAGGAGAGGAGGGACGCTCGAGATGAGGGACGCTCGAGATGAGAGGTGGCGGGATGCAATGCTAGGGCTGCTGCGTGATCAAACGGACATGCTCCAGCGTCTGGTGAAGCTTCAGGAACGGCAGCAGGATCACAGAGTGCTGCTGCAGCCCCTATATAACCGCCCTCCCCCCCTCCCCCAAGTTCCATAGCCTCCTCACCCAGATGCCCAAGAACACGGGGGGCGGGGAGGCTCCACCCTGCCACTCCACCCCAGTGGACATTGTACAAAAGGCTGTCATTCAACAACTTTTGAAGTGGCCTTTTCCTTCCCTCCTCTCGTCCTCCCAAACCCCACCCAGGCTACCTTGTCAGTTCTCTCCCTCTTTTTATAATCAATTAATAAAGAATACATGATTTTTAAACAATAGTGACTTTATTTCCTTTGAAAGCAAGCTGTGATTGAAGGGGGGAGGGGGGGTTGCTTACAGGGAATGAGACAATCAAAGGGGCGGGTTTTCATCAAGGAGAAACAAACAGAACTTTCACACCATAGCCTGGCCAGTCACGAAACTGGTTTTCAAAGTTTCTCTGATGCGCAGCGCTTCCTGGTGTGCTCTTCTAAACGCCCTGGTGTCTGGCTGCGTGTAATCAGCGGCCAGGTGATTTGCCTCAACCTCCCACCCCGCAATAAACGACTCCCCCTTACTCTCACAGAGATTGTGGAGCACACAGCAAGCAGCAATAACAATGGGAATGTTGGTTTGGCTGAGGTCTGAGCGAGTCAGTAAAGTGCGCCAGCGACCCTTTAAACGTCCAAAGGCACATTCTACCACCATTCTGCACTTGCTCAGCCTATAGTTGAACAGCTCCTGACTACTGTCCAGGCTGCCTGTGTATGGCTTCATGAGCCATGGCATTAAGGGGTAGGCTGGATCCCCAAGGATAACTATAGGCATGTCAACATCCCCAACGGTTATTTTCTGGTCTGGGAAGTAAATCCCTTGCTGCAGCCGTTTAAACAGACTAGTGTTCCTGAAGACACGAGCGTCATGAACCCTTCCCGGCCATCCCACGTTGATGTTGGTGAAACGTCCCTTGTGATCCACCAGTGCTTGCAGCACCATTGAAAAGTACCCCTTTCGGTTTATGTACTGGCTGCCCTGGTGGTCCGGTGCCAAGATAGGGATATGGGTTCCATCTATCACCCCACCACAGTTAGGGAATCCAATTGCAGCAAAGCCACCTACTATGACCTGCACATTTCCCAGAGTCACTACCTTTGGTAGCAGCAGCTCAGTGATTGCTTTGACTACTTGCATCACAGCAGCCCCCACAGTAGATTTGCCCACTCCAAATTGATTCCCAACTGACCGGTAGCTGTCTGGCGTTGCAAGCTTCCACAGGGCTATTGCCACTCGCTTCTCAACTTGAGGGCTGCTCTCATCTTGGTATTCTGGTGCTTCAGGGCACGGGAAAGCAAGTCACAAAGTTCCATGAAAGTGCCCTTACGCATGTGAAAGTTTCGCAGCCATTGGGAATCGTCCCACACCTGCAACACTATGCAGTCCCACCAGTCTGTGCTTGTTTCCCGGGCCCAGAATCGGCGATCAACGGCATGAACCTGCCCCATTAACACCATGATCTCCAAAGTGCCGGGGCCCGCGGTTTGAGAGAATTCTGTGTCCATGTCCTCATCACTCTCGTTGCCGCGCTGCCATCGCTGCCTCCTCCTCACCTGGTTTTTCAGGTTCTGGTTCAGCATAAACTGCATGATAATGTGCGAGGTGTTTACAATGTTCATGACTGCTGTCTTGAGCTGAGTGGCTCCATGCTTCCCGTGGTATAGCGTCTGCACAGTTCACCCAGGAAAAAAGGCGCGAAATGGTTGTCTGCCATTGCTTTCACGGAGGGAGGGAGGGAGGAAGAGGGGGGCCTGACGACATGTACCCAGAACCACCCGCGACAATATTTTTTGCCCCATCAGGCATTGGGATCTCAACCCAGAATTCCAATGGGTGGGGGAGACTGCGGGAACTATGGGATAGCTCTGGGATAGCTACCCACAGTGCAACACTCAGGAAGTCGACGCTAGCCTCGGTTCATGGACACACACCGCCAAATTAATGTGCTTAGTGTGGCCGCATGCACTCGACTTTATACAATCTGTTGCCAAAAATCGAATTCTGTAAATTCGGAGTAATCCCGTAGTGTAGACATACTGGCGTGACTGTTGCTGGAATCCTGTGCCCAGTTCTGGTGTCACCAACTCAAGAAGGATGTTGATACATTGGAGAGGGTTCAGAGAAAAGCCACAAGAATGATTAAAAGATCAGAAAACATGCCTTATGGTGATAGACTTAAGGATCTCAAGGTATTTATTTTAACAAAGAGACATTTAAGGGGTGACTTGGTCAGTCTACAAGTATTTAATAATGGGCTCTTCAGTCTAGAGGACAAAGGTCTAACATGATCCAATGGCTAGAAGCTGAAGTTAGATAAATTCAGACAGGCAATAAGGTGTACATTTTTAACAGCGAAGGCAATTAACCATTGGAACAGCTTCCCAAAGATCATGGTGGATTCTCTGTCTATGACAACTGTTAAATAAAGATGGGTTGTTTTTCTAGAAGATCTGCTCTGGGAATTATTTTGGGTGAATTCTGAGGCTACTGTTACACAGGCAGTCAGACTAGATGATGATTGTGACGTTATTGACATGAACTGTGACCGTATGGATCATTGTTGCAACCAAGATCCTATAGTTGCACCAAATCTTGTACAAAGGAGGTCAAGTAAGGTGTCTATAGAAAGGTTGTAATTTGATGGTTACGATTATGCTGTCTGTATGTGTGTATCATTTTTGTATTGGAAGTTATGAATATTGGCTATGTACTTGTATCTCAATGTGCTTGATTTTAAGTAGCCTCAGTGAAGCATTTGGTCAGCTTCTTGAGAAAGGACTATTCTCAGTAAGTGCCCAGTCAAGAAACACTTAACTGACAATGGACTTTGGGAGATGCCAATCCACATCTGAGCTTTCCTGGGAACGTTCAAACTAACATGTAAACAATGGTGTCGGCCTGCAAAAAGCTGAATCATTCATGGACATGTGACTTGCCCAGGTGGCTACAAACTCCATCCTGTTGCCGTGACTTTGCACAGAAGAACAAAGGGGTTTCCGCCCACAAGAGAGAGAATATAAAAGGCCCTGGAAGCCATTTTGTCTTCAGCTGGCTCAAAAGATGGCCTCTCCACCCCAAAGAGATGCTTGAAGGAAACTGGAACAAAGGACAGTAACTATGGGGGTGTGAGTGATTGCTGGACCCAGGCCATAAACTACAACATTGGTCTGAAAAGGATTGGGCCCAGACTAGGAAGCAGTCTAGTCTGTGAAAGAAGCTTATTGGGACATCTCTGAGGGTGAGATTTATCTGTATTCAGTTTCCTACTGTATTAGGCTTAGACTTGCATGTTTTGTTTTATTTTGCTTGGTAACTTACTTTGTTCTGTCTGTTATTACTTGGAACCACTTAAATCCTACTTTTTATACTTACTAAAATCACTTTTTGCTTATTAATTAACCCAGAGTAAGTAATTAATACCTGGGGGAGCAAACAGCTGTGCATATCTCTCTATCAGTGTTATAGAGGGCAGACAATTTATGAGTTTACCCTGTATAAGCTTTATACAGAGTAAAATGGATTTATTTGGGGTTTGGATCCCATTGGGAGCTGGGTGTCTGGGTGCTAGAGACAGGAGCACTTGCTAAGCCATTTTCAGTTAAGTCTGCAGCTTTGGGGGCGTGGGTCAGACCCTGGGTCTGTGTTGTAGCAAATTAGTGTATCTGGCTCAACAAGACAGGGTTCTGGAGGCCCAAACTGGCAGAGAAAACAGGCTCAGAGGTAGTCTCAGCACATCAGGTGACAGTCCCAAGGGGGTCTCTGTGACTGAACTCGTCACAATCATAACGGTTCCTTCTGGCCTTGGAACCTAGGAAAGATAGGGCCAGTTATACTCAGCCTAATCTTACCAATTGGAAAGCTGCGGGGTGTGTTTTTAATGAAGAGAGAGAGCCTGTGGATATTAATGTGTTTAGAGAGAGGTTTTTTTTCATCTCCTCAAAACTTAAAAAACAAACAAAAAACTCCCAGCAAAAGCCAAGTGAATTTGAAGCCAAATTTCTGTCAAGGAAAATAAAATTCCCCTCCCAGGCCCACAGCGAATCTCATCCCAGCACAGAATTTCATAGCTGAGTTATAGTCCATGGGCCCCTCGATATACAGGTTATGTGCCTAGCAGAAGTGCTGCCAGTATGATCACACAAATCCTAGAGGAGGAGAGCTGGGGGAAAGGGAAGCAGCCTCCACCAAAGCTAAGGTGGCAGGTGGGGCTGGAACTATGGAGGATGTCTGGGATTGGATCCAGAGAGCCTAGCCCAAGCCCTGGGCCTTGGCTGTAAAGAGCTGAATGAAAAGGATGAGATTTCCCCCTCACAGCACCCTAGGTCGGCAGCGCAGGACAAAGAAAAGAGCTTGTTTTCAGAGGAGGTTAGTGCTGGCTAATGTTTTTCTCCTCCTGCCATCTCGACGCAGTGTACCGGGACCTATCTCCCCACCTGCCCAGCTGCATCTGCTTTCTGACATTTCATCGTTCTTGTTTTGTTATTCTTCAGGTACTGGAGCTAGAGCGCAGAGTCCTGTGCCTTTAAGGCTTAGCAGGCAGTGGGGGATGCTGGGAGAGGCACTGAACACAGAGATGTTGGGGTGGGAGGTCACAAGGGAGCTCCTTGCTGGAGGCGATATGACTGAGCAGTTAAGCAGACATTACAAGAAAGTCAGCTGTGTGCCTCCTCTGTGTGTGCTATTGATGGAGAATGTTGGATCTGACACTCACCATCTACAAACCCAACCAGCCAGATAAGGATTAGAGTTTTCCCATCTACAGCCCCTTCCCCCTGAAGATCTCTCGGCACTTTTAAATCAGAATCAAATAAGCCCCAGTGTGACAAATACCTGTGTCCCCATTGGCAAGGCATTGCAGAATATGCTGCAGGGAACAACATACGCCTACCGAAGACTGGAAGGGGGCTAATAAGTCTTCTTTGTAACTAGGAGACTTTTCCTTCTCTGGCAAGTCTCATTTCTATGATGAATGGTTTCCCTGCATTTCCCAATGTGCAGAGAGAATTTCAAAGCTCTGAATCTAACCTGACATCATGCAGCCAGACACTCAAGACATAGATCTGATATGCTTCCTTCTCCAAACTTGGGTGCAAATGCGCACAGAGGGCAACTAAGGGATTTGCGAATCTGTTGGCTCATTGCACCGAGACTCAGCTCTACCAATGGCCTCCTGCTGCAAATGGCTCTGGTGAGGAAAAAGCACCTTAGGATATCTTTTTTGAAGCCCCTTAGGAGCCAGATGATTCCATGGAGAGGAAAGTAGATTGCAAATAAAGCAAACTTAGAACTTATTTTTCTGCTTCCTGTTTGGTGCTGGGGGCAGGTGGATTAAGCACATAGAGCTGGGACGACTTTGATTTTCATTTCGGTCTGCTCTTCACCTTAAATAGATTACTGACTAAATACATCCCTGGAGCAGCTTAGCTGGCAAATTTATTATTTATCAAGGCTTCGACTAAGATTAGAGCCCCAGTGTGCCGGGTGCTGCACATGCACCTAGTGAGAGGTAGTCCCTGCTGTGAAGAACTGACAAAGGGTCTCAGTGCTTCCTGCGTTTGCTTTCATCTCCTTGCTATGTTTGGCCCAGGAGCTAATGCCCCTTCCATGGGGGAAAGTTGAAAGGCACATGGACACGTGGAATATTCACCAGGCTACATCAGCAGCCCAGCAGTTCAGTGCTTCAGTTCAGAAAAAGCTGTCGCTCCTGGGATCCCCGGCTGGGTTCAGCACATGCTGTAGAAAGGACTAGCTCAGCTGCTTAGCTCAGGTTGGGTTTTCCTGAGGGAGTTAGGGACCCAGATCCCATTGAATTCAACAAGAGTTGCATGCTGGCCTCCTTTAGCTGCCTTTGAAAATCCAGCACCAGGGAAAAATGTGCCTAAGGCAGTTAGGTGCCTCTGTGCCTCAGTCGCTTTTGGAGATGGGACTTCTGCTCCCAACTCCCTTTGTCACCTGTGGAAATCTCAGCCTGGACCTCTAGCTGCAGTAGGACAGACCTCTCCAAAGATGGCCGATGCAGGATATTGCCCACCCCCAATTTTTCTTCAATCTACCCCTTGGCCTCTTGACTTCCATTCCCCTTCCCCTT
Organism: Platysternon megacephalum; assembly: GCA_003942145.1. NCBI lineage: Eukaryota > Metazoa > Chordata > Testudines > Platysternidae > Platysternon > Platysternon megacephalum. The sequence continues at coordinate 44,780 of QXTE01000344.1, forward strand.
CCCCTCGCTCCAACCTTTCCTACACTCCTCTCTCTCCCTCTTAACCCAGTCCCCCTTTCAAATCCCTTCCCCTCTCTCCTCCACACCAGCAATCATTTCTCCCTTCCCTCTCCCGGTTCCCAGCCAATGGGAGTGTGGAGCTGGTGCTTGGGGCGGGGGCAGCGCGTGGAGTCCCGTGCCGCCCCCCACCTACGAGCTGGACCTTCTGTCTGCTTCCGGGGCACAGTGAGGAGCCAGGGCAGGTAGGAAGCCTGCCTTAGCCCCACAGCACTGCCAACCAGACTTTTAATGGCCCGGTCGGTGGTGCTAACCAGAGTCGCCAGGGTCTCTTTTTGACCGGGCATTCTGGACTGGATACCTGATCACCTTACGGAAAATGTGTGACTGGGGCTCATCTCTCAGACCCCTGCCTGTTAACCAGACCCTGCCCAGCATAACTCTGAGTGAAGCAAAGAACAGTTCACCTTTTACACCTAACACACCCCACTTGGCTAGATCAAAACCGAGCAGGGGATTGGACTAGATGACCTCCTGAGGTCTCTTCCAACCCTAATCTTCTATGATTCTATGATTCTATGGAAACCATTTCCATGTCTGAGACTCTCTGACTCAGGTCTGAGCCCAAGCCCCATTTCTGTCCGCACACAGATCAGTCTAACTCAGGAGTAGGTCCTAGCACCCTGCTAGGGAGTGGATCAGAGCCCAGGCCACGCTGTGACTAGGGTCCAAGTCCCATCATTTTGCAGTGTGGACACAGCTCAAGCCACAGACCCAAATCAGAAAGTCTGACAGTACAGTATGGAACCATTAGCACGGCTGGAGGGTAAGAGAGAGCCTTGTCCTTCTCCAGAAAGATCAAGGGAATGTGGCTGTTTCTCCTGAAGACGCTATTTGAGATGATTTTATTTAGTGCCGCTGCAGCTGTTGTACCTCACTGAGCTGTTAAACCTCAAACAAAACATGTTTTTTATAAGACGACATTTAATTAGCCACATGTGCAATAAGGGCCTTTTCTAAATCTACACAAGAGGAATAGAGAGAGGGAGTATAGGCCCCAGGGGACTGGGAATAGGACATAGAATCATAGAAGATTAGGGTTGGAAGAGACCTCAGGAGGTCATCTAGTCCAACCCCCTGCTCAAAGCAGGACTAGACCCAACTAAATCATCCAGGCAGGGCTTTGTCAAGCCAGGCCTTAAAAACCTCTAAGGATGGAGATTCCACCACCTCCTGAGGTAACCCATTCCAGTGCTTCATCACCCTCCTAGTGAAATAGTTTTTCCTAATATTCAACGTAGACCTCCCCCACTTCAACTTGAGACCATTGCTCCCTGTTCTGTCATCTGCCACCACTGAGAACAGCCGAGCTCCATCCTCTTTGGAACCCCCTTCAGGTAATTGAAGGCTGCTATCAAATCCCCCCTCACTCTTTTCTTCTGCAGACTAAATAAGCCCAGTTCCCTCAGTAAGTCATGTGCCCCAGCCCCTAATCATTTTCGTTGCCCTCCCCTGAACTCTCTCCAATTTGTCCACATCCTTTCGGGGGGTGGGGGGAGGGGAAACTGGACGCAATACTCCAGGTGTGGCCTCACCAGTGCCGAATAGAGGGGAATAATCACTTCCCTTGATCTGCTGGCAAGGCTCCTACTAATGCAGCCCAATATGCCTTTGGCCTTCTTGGTAACAAGGGCACACTGCTGACTCATATCCAGCTTCTCGTCCACTGTAATCCCAAAGTCCTTTTCTGCAGAATTGCCACTTAGCCAGTCGGTCCCCTGTAGCAGTGCCTGGGATTCTTCCGTTGTAAGTTCAGGACTCTGCATTTGTCCTTGTTTAACCTCATCTGATTTCTTTTGGCCCAATTCTCCAATTTGTCTAGGCCACTCTGGACCCTATCCCTACCCTCCAGCGTATCTACCTCTCCCCCCAGCTTAATGTCATCTGCAAACTTGCTGAGGGTGCAATTCATCCCATCATCCAGATCATTAATAAAGATGTTGAACAAAACCGACCCCAGGGGCACTCTGCTTGATATCGGCTGCCAACTAGACATCGAGCCATTGATCACTACCCATTGAGCCGACGATCTAGCCATCTTTCTATCCACCTTATAGTCCATTCATCCAATCCATATTTCTTTAACTTGCTGGTAAGAATACTGTGGGAGACCGTATCAAAAGCTTTGCTAAAGTCAAGATATATCATGTCCACCACTTTCCCCATATCCACAGAGCCAGTTATCTCATCATAGAAGGCAAACAGGTTGGTCAGGCATGACTTGCCCTTGGTGAAGTTATGCTGACTGTTCCTGATCACCGTCCTCTCCTCCAAGTGCTTCAAAATGGATTCCTTGAGCACCTGATTTTTCCCTGATTTTTCCCTGATTTTTCCAGAGACTGAGGTGAGGCTGACCAGACTGCAGTTCCCCCGATTCTCCTTCTTCCCTTTTTTAAAGATGGGCATTATATTTGCCTTTTTCCAATTGTCTGGGACCTCCCCTGATTGCCACGAATTTTCAAAGATAATGGCCAATGGCTCTGCAATCACATCAGCACCCTCGGATGCATTAGATCTGGACCCATGGACTTGTGCATGTCCAGCTTTTCTAAATAGTCCTTAACCTGTTCTTTCACCACTGAGGGCTGCTTGCCTTCTCCCCATACTGTGCTGCCCAGTGCAGCAGTCTGGGAGCTGACCTTGTCTGTGAAGACCGAGGCAAAAAAAGCATGGACTACTTCAGCTTTTTCCACATCATCTGTCACTATGTTGCCTCCCCCATTCAGTAAGGGTCCCACACTTCCCCTGACCTTCTTCTTGTTGTTAACATGCCTGTAGAAACACTTCTTGTTACCCTTCACATCCCTTGCTAGCTGCAACTCCAATTGTGCTTTAGCCTTCCTGCTTACACCCCTGCATGCTCAACTAGTATTTTTATACTCCTCCCTAGTCATCTGTCCAAGTTTCCACTTCTTGTAAGCTTCCATTTTGTGTTTAAGCTTACCGAAGATTTCTCTGTTAAGCCAAGCTGGTCGCCTGCCATATTTGCTATTCTTTCTGCACATTGGGATGGTTTTTTCCTGCACCCGCAATAAGATTTCTTTAAAATACAGACAGCTCTCCTGGACGCCTTTCCCTCTCATACTAGCCTCACAGGGGATCCTGCCCATCACTTCCCTACGGGAGTCAAAGTCTGCTTTTCTGAAGTCTAGGGTCCATATTCTGCTACTCTCCTTTCTTCCTTGGGTCAGGATCCTGAACTCGACCATCTCATGGTCACTGCCTCCCAGGTTCCCATCCACTTTTGCTTCCTCTACTAATTCTTCCCGGTTTGTGAGCAGCAGGTCTAGAAGAGCTCTGCCCCTAGTTGGTTCCTCCAGCACTTGCACCAGGAAATTGTCCCCAACACTCTCCAAAAACTTCCTGGATTATCTGTGCACTGTTGTATTTCTCTCCAGGGTGATTGAAGTCCCGCATGAGAACCAGGGCCTGTGATCTGGAAAGGTCTGTTAGTTGTCCAAAGAAAGCCTCATCTATCTCATCCTCCCAAGGCTGGTGGGAAGGAGGGATAGTTCAGTGGTTTGCGCATTGGCCTGCTAAACCCAAGGTTGTGAGTTCAATCCTTGAGGGGACCGATTGGGGGCAAAAATCTGTTTGGGGATTGGTCCTGCTTTGAGCAGTGGGTTAGACTAGATGACCTCCTGAGGTCCCTTCCAACCCTGATATTCTATAGCTGACATCAACCTTGTTGTTTTCACCTCTAAACTTAACATAAAAACTCTCAACTGGCTTTTCTCCAGTTTCATACTGGAGCTCTGAGCAATCATACTGCTCTCTTACATACAGTGCAACTCCCCCGCCTGTCCTTCCTGAATGGTTTATACCCATCCATGACACCAAGGCTCTGTTATTCCAATCACATCATAGTTCCTTGACTGTGCCAGGACTTCCAATTCTTCCTGCTTATTTCCCAGGTTTCTTGCGTTCATGTACAGGCACCTCAGATAACTAGCCAATTGCCCTACTTTCTCAGTATGAATCAGGAGGCCTCCCCTGTTGCACCCTCCTCCTTGTGTTTCCTCACAGTATCCCACTTCCCCACTTACCTCTGGGCTTAGGTCACCGTCCCCCAGCGAACCTAGTTTAAAGCCCTCCTCACTAGATTAGCAAGCCTGCCTGCGAAGATGCTCTTCCCTCTCTTCGTTAGGTTGATCCCATCTCTTCCTAGCAATCCTTCTTCCCGGAACACCATCCCATGGTCAAAGAATCCAAAGCCCTCTCTCCGACACCACTTGCGTAACCACGCATTTACCTCCACAATTCGATGGAACCTAGGGCTTTTCCTTCAACAAGGAGGATAGATGAGAACATAACTTGCACCTGAAACTCCTTTATCCTTCTTCCCAGAGCCACATAGTCTGCAGTGACCTGCTCAAGGTCATTCTTGGCAGTATCGTTGGTGCCCACATGGAGAAGAAGGAAGGGGTAGCGGTCTGAGGGCTTGATCAGAAACTCCATCACATCCTGAATTCTAGCTCCAGGTAAGCAGCACACTTCTCGAGTCTCCCGGTCTGGGTGGCAGATCTATGATTCCTTCCCCCTTAGGAGGGAGTCCCCAACAACCCCATCCATCTCCTCCTCTTGGGTGTGGTGGTTGTGGAACCCCCATCCCTAGGACAATGCATCCCAGGCCTTCCGATGGGGTCTCCTTCTGATCCCTTCCCTCAAATAAGTCTTCCGAACCATTCTCCACCATAGTGTCTGTGCAGAGAGCCTGAAAACAGTTACTTGCCTCTATCTGCATTGGGGGTACATGGATTCTCTTCTTCTGGAGGTCACATGCTGCCAATTTTCTTCCGCATTCTGCACTGCCCTCTCTGATTCTTCAGCATGCTGTGCCTGCAGTACCAAATGCTGACTTCTATCCAGAAAGTCTTCATTTTCTTATTGTCAGAAGGGAATCGTGGTGCAATGAAGTTTGAGAACCCCTGGTTTAGTGTCTCTCATTATTATTATGTAGCTGAATAGCAGAAGCACCTAGTAGCCCAAAACATGGACTGGGACCCCGTTGCGTTAGGTGCTGTACAAGTTGTACCCAACCTGCTTCTTCTGAAAAGTTGCTTCTTAGGCGAGTTGGTTTTGATTTTTTCAAATATTGTCAAAACATTGCACGTGAAAATTTAAAAAAAAAATGGGAAAAAAATGTTGATGAAGTTTTACCAGAATAACGTCTTGTTTTTTTCACTGTTGAGCTGGGTTTTTGTTGTTGTCGGTAAGGATAAAGATGGCGCAGGGCCATGGGGAAGGGGCCCAGGGAATTTGAGAAGCCATGTGACATAGCAGCTGTCTGCTATGTCCCTTTTTCTACAGGGTCCCTGGGCTGGGACCTGGAGTAGTGGGTGGGCCTGGGTGTCCCCCGCCCCCCAGTGTCTATTAGCCACTGGGGGAAGTGGCCTGGCCATTGAGGCACCCTGGAGGGGGAACTGAACTATAGTGACCCAGCTGGAAAGCTGTAGCCAGGAAGCCCAAGAGGGTGAAGACATTGTCTCCAGGGAGGAAGCCCTGGGGCACTACTCTATCCCAGAGCAGGGACAACCAGAGAGAAAGTGCAGGCACACACAATTGGCTAAGGGGGCTCTCTCAAAAGGTGAATGCACCCCTGCTACAGATCCAAATTGTGGTTCAAAAATGGAGACCAGGTTCTGGATGTAGGTGATTTGTCCAAGCTCACACAGCCCATGGCAAAGATAGAAATAGAGCCCACCTCTGCTAACATCTGGTCATGTGGCTTCACTACAAGACAGTCTTATTTTTGTGCTTCCAAGTTCTTTTCCTGAAGGTAGGAGTGGCAATACCACTGGGTCCAGATTACAGTAGGAGGACAACAGGGGAAGAATGCAAAGGAAAGGCTAGTGTAAGTATGCAAGAGTTGTTTGGAATGTGCCAAGTGTTACATATCCTTTGGTATGTCTACACTGCAAAGAAAAATCTGCAGCACAGTCTCAGAGCCTGGGTCAACTGATTTGAGCTCACAGGGCTCAGACTGGGAGGCTAAAAATAGCAATGTAGATGTTCCTACTGGGGTGGGAGCTGGGACTCTGAAACCTGGGGAGTGGGGTGGGTCTCAGAGCCCGGACTCCCTCCTGAGCAAGAACATCTACATTGCCTCACAAGTTTGTGTCAATTGACCTGGGTTCTGAGCCTCCGTGCCAAGAGTTTTTCTCTGCAGTGTAGACATATCCTAAGGTTGTAGGGCAGAATGAAACGAAATTGTAGTGTAACAGTACAGTATTTAGATTATAAAGTCTTTGAAGCAGTACCAACTTTTTGTTGTGTTTGTATAGCGCCTAGCACAATAGGGTCCTGGTCCATGACCAGGTATTACAAATTATAAATAACAAATAAATAATAAGTAACTTTATCTGGGAAATAGTAAGTGCTCCTGTCATTAAAACCTGTGGCTGGAATTTTCAAAGTTATGTGCCCAGTTTCCATTGAGTTAACTCCTTTAGATTGCTTTGAAAAATCTCAGCATGTGTCACAAAGGGTAGAATTAAGGGTATACATGCAACCTTAACTTCAAGATTTTGTGACTTTTAAGTGTTAAACTGTGCAACCTTGACACTATCTCCGTGTAGTTTCATCGAGAGTATTAGAAGGGGAACAGAAACAGAAAACAGTATGTGTTAGAATTGTGTAGATGAAGGAAAAGTGCAAATGCTGAACTCTGTAATCAGAAATAAACTGCATAATTAATAGTATGTCCTCTCTAGCACCTTTCATCCTGGAGGAGCTCAGCATGATCTGAGAATATGAATGAATTAAGCCTCCCAACACCATTATTGGGTAGGTAAATAGCATTTCTCATTGTGCTGCAGGCTTTGTCTAAGGTAAATCAATTACAGTAACACACAGGCAAACTTTAAAGGGCCAGGTTGTGATCTCTTTATTCCCATTGGTGAGCAGTTACTCACAGTAATAGTCCTACTGAAGTCAATGAGTTTACTTGTCTAACTGTTACCAAGGGGAGTCTATAAGGTTCAACTAGGTTCACATCAGCACCCCAAAATGTGGATGTTTATCTGCAGTATCCCAGCCTCCTGAGAAACTGTTTGTTTGTTTTTTTAAAAAAGGAAAAATTTAAAAAACCATAGACATTTTGAAGTTGCATAGCTCAAAATGGACTCATTATCTGTTTCTTGGGGGAGGGGGGGCAATTCACATTTATTATTCAGATTTGTCATTGATCAAAAATCATGTGTTCCCAGTGAAACCCAGGTTTTTGTCAACAATGTTGATAGTGATTAACACAATGATTTCAATTGGAAATTTTGGTAAAAACGTGAAATTTTGCAGAAAGTGGGGAAAAAATGATGTGGACAATATTTTGCAAAAACTTTTGCTTAAAAGAAAAAAAGACATTTTTGATGACAAAAAAAATGTCTTTTTAGTGCAAAAAAAATTTGACCAGTCCTGCATCTTTGTCTCTAAATCAGGCTGTTCTCATGAGATCTCCAACACTTTCTCATAGCATTTTGGTCCTTCTGCTTTCAACCTTGAGCAAACAGAGCAGGGGCATGTCAAAATGAAAAATGATGGGGAAGGCTTTCTCCCAGTTCACTTTGGACTTGGGTTGAGTTTTGAGCCATTCCTTATTTAATGCAAACATCCTGGGCCATCCCCACTTAGGGTTCAAATTAAAATAGACTTTTTGTTGTTACCCAAGCTTCAACTCTGTGATGGAATCCCTCCTTACCCAGAGGGTGAAAGGCTCAGGGAGGACATGAGAAGCCCATTACCCCACCTGGACAGTGGGCCAGAAGTAATGAAAGCTGCAGGAGAGGGGGAGGAGCTGGCGGTGCTATAAAGAGAGGGAGCTTGGAGCAGAAGGGCGGCAGAGAGAGAGGAAAGAACTCTGCAGTCACTTCCTTGGTAACAGAGAGTGGCAAGACCCAGGGTGGATTTGATTTAAATCAAATTGATTTAAATCACTGGTCAGGAAGACTCAATTTAATCATGGATTTCTACATAAAAGTGCATTCTCGTTGGTTGTTATAACCTTAATAAATATTCTTCACAACTCAGAGATGTAGGTTTCATTTTTAAAAGGTACACACTATACATTTTTTAAGTGATTTTTTGAAAACTTTTCAGATTAGTTTTACAGCTATAACAGAAAATGAATGATTGTTTGGTTATAGTATCCCACTTCGGTAATTTAAGCAGATATTTATGAAGTCACTGGGAGGTGAACTATCTCCAATTCAACAGGTTAATCATTAATATTTGGAGGATTTTCTTGCCATGCTGTATTAGGAGGAGAACATCACCAGACAGACATTTAAATTGTTTTTTTTAACTAAAACAACAATGTTATGTATTCTGGATTGTCTTCTTCAACAGCAAACCTATAATAACAAAACAAGCATATGATTTTTTGAATTTAGTTAACATTCAAGTTTTTTAAAATTAGGTTTGTTCTTGTTAAAATTGTTTAACTAAAATAGTTAAATGTTGGGGTTTTTTTTAAACCAATTAAATCGACTATGTCAGCCAGGTCAACATGAGAAACTTAAAATATTGGCTTCTGCAGCTAACTCAGTCATCTTCACCTTCATTTTCCTGTTTGTTCATAATCTGGAAAAGAAAAACAAGCTTTCCTGCTTTTTCAGGTCCCAAAGGGTTTCTCAATTTGGAATGAATTAGTCCAAAGGAAGAAAATATTCTTTCTACACTGGCAGAAGAAGCTACTGCTGTTAAAAGTGAGATTATCACTTCAACAGTCTCTGAATCCAAGTGCTTAAATTACTTCCACCAGTTCACTGGTGTGACTTTCTTTAAAACATCATCAGGAAATATATATTTCTTGAATGGTTCACCCTTAGCTCTGAAGTTTATTATAGTTGGCATTATGGAGGGATGATTGCTGGATGTCCATGTCATAGCCAACTCCTCCTCTTCAGCAGTTAAGGTTTGATCCTGGTATTGAGAATATTTGCAGGAAAATGAGCTGGAGATAGTGCTTATCCCATTTGTTTTTTTTAATGCTTGTAATTTAATTATGTCATTGCATATTTCTCTTTTTAAGATCTCACTCAGTTCCTTCCAAATTTTAACAGCGTCAGCAATAAAACAGCTATTTCCCTGCATTTTGTTCAAGGCAACAGAAATAGGCTTCAGGGTACTCAGCATGTGTTCAACATTTCTCTTAAGCCCAATGTTGAGAACTTTGGCTGTGACAGTGCCATCTATTTTTTCACAATTTTGTTCACAAACTGTCATCCGATTAGGCCAGTTCTTGATATAGTGCTCAAAACAGTTCATTACTAAGTTCCATCGCACATCTTGTGGCAGAGTTAGCTTGGTTCCTTCCACTTTTTTCAGAGCAGCTGCTGCAAAGTGGTTATTGAAGTATGTTTCAATTTCAACAACATTAGCCTTTATTTCTGGAACACTGAAGTCTTTGGCTAGGAGGTGCATCAAATGAGCACTGCAACCGTATGTTATTAGCTTGGGACTCTCCTCTGAATAATTTCTTATCTTGGATACATTTGCAGCATTGTCTATGACCAAGCTGCATACTAGACATTTGAATTTTTTTCAGTTTGTAATAGTTTTTACTGCTACTTCTTATAAGTATTCTGCTGTGTGTGCATTTCCTGATGTATCAATTGTTTCTGTAAGGAAGACATTCCCTTCTTCTGTTGTCACACAAGCACATACAACAGGATCGTTGTGGACATTGCTCCACCCATCAAGACTCAGGATAACAATTTTACCCTCTAGACCTTTTGCACACTGCGCAATTTCTCTTTCATACACTTTATCCAGCAATTTGCCTGCGACATCTGCTCTGTTGGGTGGACTGTATCCTGGTCTTAATGACTGAACCATGTTAATGAAGTGCGGGTTCTCAATCATATGGAAAGGAGAGTTTGTTGCATAAACAAACCGGGCAATCTTTTCATCAATTACCTCTTTTTGTAATCTGCTGGTTCTTATCACAAACTTATCTATGGCTGTTTCTGGATGATGGAGGTTTTTTTCTTTTTGCTACAGGTGATATAATGTGGCTATGTGACATACATGATGTGACTGAAACACTATCATTGGCAGATAACTCTGAAACTATAGAAAATGATGGTGATCTTGAAGGTGGATAGTCTTCAGAATCCTGTATGTTGAGGATGGATTCTCCTAAACAAAATAAGTCAATGCAGTTATTTAATTATTATTACCATACTGCCCATTTAGTATTACTCATTGCATTCACTGAAACTCAGTACTACTTTAAAGGTGAAATTGTAAAAGGAAGATCTGCCTATTTCCGCTATTTATTTTTTATCACAACTGCATCTAAAATGATAGTATCATAGAGTAACAACTATATTTTTCGCTCAAACATGAGAATTCAAGAATGAATCATAGAATCCTAGAATATCAGGGTTGGAAGGGACCTCAGGAGATCATCTAGTCCAACCCCCTACTCAAAGCAGGACCAATTCCCAACTAAATCATCCCAGCCAGGGCTTTGTCAAGCCTGACCTTAAACCTCAAAGGAGATTCCACCACCTCCCTAGGTAACCCATTCCAGTGCTTCACCACCCTACTAGTGAAAGTTTTTCCTAATACCCAACCTAAACCTCCCCCACTGCAACTTGAGACCATTACTCCTTCTTCTGTCATCTGCTACCATTGAAAACAGTCTAGATCCATCCTCTTTGGAACCCCCTTTCAGGAAGTTGAAACCCCCCCTCATTCTTCTCTTCTGCAGATTAAACAATCCCAGTTCCCTCAGCCTCTCCTCATAAGTCATGCGCTCCAGCCCCCTAATCATTTTTGTTGCCCTCCGCTGGACTCTTTCCCATTTTTCCACATTCTTCTTGTAGTGTGGGGCCCAAAACCAGACACAGTACTCCAGATGAGGCCTCCTCAATGTCGAATAGAGGGGAATGATCACGTCCCTCGATCTGCTGGAAATGCCCCTACTTATACAGCCCAAAATGCCGTTAGCCTTCTTGGCAACAAGGGCACACTGTTGACTCATATCCAGCTTCTCGTCCACTGTAACCCCTAGGTCCTTTTCTACAGAACTGCTTCCTAGCCATTCGGTCCCTAGTCTGTAACAGTGAATGGGATTCTTCCGTCCTAAGTGCAGGACTCTGCACTTGTCCTTGTTGAATCTCATCAGGTTTATTTTGGCCCAATCCTCTAATTTGTCTAGGTCCCTCTGTATCCTATCCCTATCCTCCAGCGTATCTACCATTCCTCCCAGTTTGGTGTCATCTGCAAACTTGCTGAGAGTGTAGTCCACACCATCCTCCAGATCATTAATGAAGATATTGAACAAAACCGGCCCCAGGACCGACCCTTGGGGCACTCCGCTTGAAACCGGCTGCCAACTAGACATGGAGCCGTTGATCACTACCCGTTGAGCCCGACGATCTAGCCAGCTTTCTATCCACCTTATAGTCCATTCATCCAGCCCATACTTCTTTAACTTGCCGGCAAGAATACTGTGGGAGACCGTATCAAAAGCTTTGCTAAAGTCAAGGAATAACACATCCACTGCTTTCCCCTCATCCACAGACCCAGTTATCTCCTCATAGAAGGCAATTAGGTTAGTCAGGCAAGACTTGCCCTTGGTGAATCCATGCTGGACTGTTCCTGATCACTTTCCTCTCCTCTAAGTGCTTCAGAATTGATTCCTTGAGGACCTGCTCCATGATTTTTACAGGGACTGAGGTGAGGCTTACTGGCCTATAGTTCCCCGGATCCTCCTCCTTCCCTTTTTTAAAGATGGGCACTACATTAGCCCTTTTCCAGTCTTCTGGGACCTCCCCCGATCGCCATGAGTTTTCAAAGATAATGGCCAATGGCTCTGCAAACACATCCGCCAACTCCTTTAGCACTCTCAGATACAGTGCATCCGGCCCCCATGGACTTGTGCTCGTCCAGTTTTTCTAAACCACTTCTTTCTCCACACAGGGGTGGTCACCCCCATACGATGCTGCCTAGTGCAGCAGTCTGGGAGCTGACCTTGTTTGTGAAGACAGAGGCAAAAAAAGCATTGAGTACATTAGCTTTTTCCACATCCTCTGTCACTAGGTTGCCTCCCTCATTCAGTAAGGGGCCCACACTTTCCTTGACTTTCTTCTTGTTGCTAACATATCTGAAGAACCCCTTCTTGTTACTCTTAACATCTCTTGCTAGCTGCAAATCCAAGTGCGATTTTGGCCTTCCTGATTTCACTCCTGCATGCCTGAGCAATATTTTTATACTCCTCCCTGGTCATTTGTCCAATCTTCCACTTCTTGTAAGCTTCTTTTTTGTGTTTAAGATCAGCAAGGATTTCACTGTTAAGCCAAGCTGGTCGCCTGCCATATTTACTATTCTTTCTACACATCGGGATTTTTTTTTCCTGCAACCTCAATAAGGATTCTTTAATATACAGCCAGCTCTCCTGGACTCCTTTCCCCCTCATGTTATTCTCCCAGGGGATCCTGCCCATCAGTTCCCTGAGGGAGTCAAAGTCTGCTTTTCTGAAGTCCAGGGTCCGTATTCTGCTGCTCTCCTTTCTTCCTTGGGTCAGGATCCTGAACTCGACCATCTCATGGTCACTGCCTCCCAGGTTCCCATCCACTTTTGCTTCCTCTACTAATTCTTCCCGGTTTGTGAGCAGCAGGTCTAGAAGAGCTCTGCCCCTAGTTGGTTCCTCCAGCACTTGCACCAGGAAATTGTCCCCTACACTTTCCAAAAACTTCCTGGATTGTCTGTGCACCGCTGTATTGCTCTCCCAGCAGATATCAGGGTGATTAAAGTCTCCCATGAGAACCAGGGCCTGCGATCTAGTAACTTGTGCTAGTTGCCGGAAGAAAGCCTCGTCCACCTCATCCCCCTGGTCTGGTGGTCTATAGCAGACTCCCACCACGACATCACCCTTGTTGTTCACACTTCTAAACTTAATCCAGAGACTCTCAGGTTTTTCTGCAGTTTCATACCGGAGCTCTGAGCAGTCATACTCCTCTCTTACATACAATGCAACTCCCCCACCTTTTCTGCCCTGCCTGTCCTTCCTGAACAGTTTATATCCATCCATGACAGTACTCCAGTCATGTGAGTTATCCCACCAAGTCTCTGTTATTCCAATGACATCATAGTTCCTTGACTGTGCCAGGACTTCCAGTTCTCCCTGCTTGTTTCCCAGGCTTCTTGCATTTGTGTATAGGCACTTAAGATAACTCGCTGATTGTCCCGCTTTCTCAGTCTGAGACAGGAGTCCTCCCCTCTTGCACTCTCCTGCTCGTGCTTCCTCCCGGTATCCCATTTCCCCACTTACCTCAGGGCTTTGGTCTCCTTCCCCCGGTGAACCTAGTTTAAAGCCCTCCTCACTAGGTTAGCCAGCCTGCTTGCGAAGATGTTCTTCCCTCTCTTCGTTAGGTGGAGCCCGTCTCTGCCTAGCACTCCTCCTTCTTGGAACACCATCCCATGGTCGAAGAATCCAAAGCCTTCTCTCCGACACCACCTGCGTAGCCATTCGTTGACTTCCACAATTCGACGGTCTCTACCCAGGCCTTTTCCCTGCACAGGGAGGATGGACGAGAACACCACTTGCGCCTCAAACTCCTTTATCCTTCTTCCCAGAGCCACGTAGTCTGCAGTGATCCGCTCAAGGTCATTCTTGGCAGTATCATTGGTGCCCACGTGGAGAAGCAGGAAGGGGTAGCGATCCGAGGGCTTGATGAGTCTTAGCAGTCTCTCCATCACATTGTGAATCCTAGCTCCTGGCAAGCAGCAGACCTCTTGGTTTTCTCGGTCGGGGCAGCAGCTAGATAACTGAGTCCCCCTGAGGAGGGAGTCCCCGACCACCACCACCCTCCTCCTTCTCTTGGGAGCGGTGGTCGTGGAACCCCCATCCCTAGGACAGTGCATCTCATGCCTTCCAATCAGTGGAGTCTCCTTCTGCTCCCTTCCCTCAGATGTATCATCTAGTCCACTCTCCGCATTAGTACCTGTGGAAAGAACATGAAAACAGTTCCTCACCTGTATCTCCATTGCTGGTACATGGACGCTGCTCTTTCTTCTTCTGGAGTTCACATGCTGCCAAATTTCTTCACCGTCCCTCTGTCCCCTCTGCGCAGCCTGCTTCGATTCTTCAGAACATTGTGCCCGTAGAAGCATCTCCTGATGTCTGTCCAGGAAATCTTCATTTTCTCTTATGCAATGCAGGGTCGATACTTGTTGCTCCAGACCTCGAACCTTCTCTTCCAATATGGAGACCAGCTTGCACTGTGTACAGACCAAGTCGCTTCTGTCCTGTGGAAGAAAGACAAACATGGCACAACCTGTGCAGGTTACAACAGCTGAACGCTCACCTTCCATAATTTCTTCCTTCTAAGAGCTTCCTCAGCTGTCTAGAAAGAAGACAGACAGTCCTTAAGGAAGAAGCATGAACTAAAAAAGTTTACCAACCTGAAGATCCTACATGTTCAGACATGTTCCTTTCATCATCTTCAACGCAGCTTCCTCCTGAGAAGGAACACTTCTCATAATGCTGTTTCATTCAGGCAGCCAGGCCTTGCATTTCTTTGTTGCACTGTTTGCATTTTGCACGCATGCCTGTCTTACCCACAGGTAGAGGAAGTTCATTAAAATATTCCCAAACTGGGTCTCTTTTACGGCCTGCTGTCCTTATAGATTTTCCCTTCTAGTGAGAGAATGGTATGGTAGATCTCAAATCAATGACGGCTACACTCAGAAAGACCTCAAGACTTCTGGAATATGCAGCTCAAACAGTTTCACTCTTGTTTCTACTGCCTGTCCCTCCCTTCTCACATTTATCTACAGACTTCTTCTCCTTGTCCAGATCTATTCTGCCCCCACCAATCTTCTATTCATTGAACTTTTTGAAACTTTGCACTTTTAGAGAAAGGTAAGGGATTGACTCTGTGTGCACAAATTTGCAGAGGGACAATAGGGTTGAGGTCTGTTATTTCTCAACTCTATATATTATTTAATTAAAAACATTTTTGCTGTTAACATGCTTATCTCTGGAGACACAAATACACAGTTTGAGAACTGCAAAACTAAGCATCTCTGATGGTATCTTCTAGCCTGAGCACTGAGTCCCATTGGGTAGATAGAAAGATTAACCTAAATAATCTACACAGAAGCCCCTGGAACCCCATAAGATTGGGTCCCTACTCCATGAACTATTGGAACTCATTTACAAAACTTTTCTTAAACATTACATGAATATATTGTCTCGTACTTTAGAATTTATAATCCCTATTCCATGATGAGACATTATAGCTCAAATATATACTTTTAATTAAGATATCTTTAGATAGGTGTTTTTTTTCCCCTCAAAAAGCATTTTATCAAAAAATCCAATTTAAATAAAAAAATCCATTTTTTTTTAAATCATTGATTTTTATCCACCCTGGCTAGACCTGTGGAGAACAGGGAGTTTTCTGCAGCATGAGGAGGAAGCCCAGGGTAGGGGGAAGATACCAGGAAGGCACAGGATTGAAGCAAGCTCCTGCAGTTGGCCCTGACACACCAGGGCAGGAACTGATCTCTCAGGAGGAGCCCTGGGAGGTTTGCTCATTACAGAGAGCCCAGGAAAGGGCTGAGCGAAAGGCCTGAAGAAAGGCTAACAGTAGGAAGGAGTCCAGGGGGCAGCAACAAGGTGTCTCCATCCTAGGGTCACTGCACTGAACCCAGTGTAGAGGGAGGGCATGGATTTCCAGCCAGCCACTGGGGAGTGTGGCATGAGGCCCTTGACATAAAGGGATAAAGATGATTTAAATGCTGAGAAAAGGGAGTACAGGGCCTAGAGCCAGGGCTGAGAACCAGATGTAAGGGCACTGGATTCTGATGGACACTATTACCCTGGTGTAACAAAAATGTCCAAGTCATAGGCGCCAACTCCATTGGTGCTCTGGGGCTGGAGCACCCACGGGGAAAAAAATGGTGGGTGCTGAGCACCCACTGGCAGCCCCCCTGATCAGCACCTTCCCCTCCCCCAGCATCTCCCATCCACCTGCAGCCCTTCTAATCAGCTCTTCCCCCTCCCTCCTGCTGCACAGCAATCAGCTGTTCTGTGGTGTGCAGGAGGCACTGGGGGAGGGAGGAGTGGGGGTGGAAAGAGGTGGGTGGGGGCTTGGGGGAAGGGGTCGGGAGGGGGCAGGGCCCAGGGCAGAGCAGGGCTTGATCACCCCCTAGGAACCAAAAAAGTCAGCACCTATGCAGACAGTTGTAAACAGAGGCAAACCACATGGGACTGGAGCAGCTGTCCGCAGGGCGTGTGAAAGAGGAAAGAGCTGCTATGCCATGCCCAGCCATATGGGGATGCACCAGCAGTGAGTCCGCTCCTCTACAAACATATTGTCTTCCACGTCATTCAATCCCTGACTAATTTTGATTCTTCATTTAAAAACCGCTGGGACCATGTCGTGTATTTAAAATAGCAGTCACACAATTTCCTCCCTCTACATGTTAAATGCATCATTAGAAGGCACTCAGGACACCATGGTGAACTTCAATAATAGAACTGGTATTTGTTTCATAAGAAAAAGCTTGAATGAAATGATAACTTTCACTTTGTTTGAAATCATCTGTGGAATCTTGAAGTTTTTCAGTGAAGCAACGCCCCAGAAACTCAGGGTTTGAAAATAGAAAAAGTGGGAGGTTCAGTTATTTCACTTACTCTTGCTCTTTTTTCCCTTCTTCCCCAAAGGATGAGAGGAAGCAAAAAGGAACAGAAGAAGGAGGGAGAAAAAGTCAAGTGAAAAACTAACTTTTTCATATTTCAATTAAAAAGAGGAGCATTCTGAAACAAATTTTTCTGCAAAAAATGTAATTTAATTGAAAGCCATATTTTATGAAAAACATTTAGATGAAAATGTTTCTACCATCTCTATTCTACTTCTGTCTATTTAGTAAAGACAATATTCAGATATGTACAGCCATGGCTCGGGTTTGTGATCCCATCTGCTTTGGAAGGCAATGTGGCCTAGTGGATAGACCTTGAGAATTACAAGACCAGGGTTCTATTCCCAGTTCTGCCCTTGGCCTACTTGATGACTATGAGCAACACACTACACTATGTCTCAGTTTCCCCATCTGTAAAATGGGTATAATGATTCTGACCTCCTTTGTAAAGCGCTTTGTGAGCTATGTATTATCTACCAGAGGGTTCTGGGTGCTAGGTGACAAATCTACATCTTGCACTGATGGTGGAGAGAAGGATTGAAATGCAGGGGCAGTCTCAGAATAGCTCTAGAAGGCACGCATCCAGAATTACCATCTGGTACCAAAGTGCCCTGACTGGCAGTCTCTGGACCGGGACCAAGGTTTGCACGGGTGTCCTGCTAGGTCAGAGATGGGAGAGCAGCAGGGATGCTTGTAGCAGGCCTGCCCATGCTATATCCCTGCTGTGGAGAAAGAGATTGGAAAAAAATCTGTCTCTACGGTTGTGACCAGCTTCAAATTCACTCTTCAAAAGGAAAGGATGTCTCTGAGTCCTGGCTTCAGCACTAAGCAATCTGCAGCAGGTCACAGCGAGATGACTCATGCCAGCTCAGTGAGTACATGTGGGCAGAGAAATTCAGGAATTGCATGAAAGAGAATTCACATCAGCTTCCTGTAAAGAAGGGCAACAGATACAGCTTGCAAACCCTTCCTTGCTGCAAGGGAGAGATCGCTCGGCTGATGTCCTACAGGCATGACACGCAGAAAGGCAGGGGAAGGGGAGGATTTACACAGAGCAGGTCATGGCTAGCAGATTTACAATGAGATTCCTAAAATGACAATGTTCTGTATATAGAAGAAACTGGGGACTCCAGCTATTGCACACCTGCTGGTGAGGTAAAGTTGTGAGCCATTCAACAAGAGCAGATGCTGGAGAAGATGGTGTCTCTGGCAAGGTCTCTGCTCAGGTCCACAAACAGCTCAGAGACCTTGTTGGTAAAACACCTGCTGCAGTTTGTTTACAATATTGTAAACACCAACACTTGTGCTCTGTGTAGCCTCATCCCTCTGGGGCTAGGAAGCCCTCTGCTCTTGCATCAGGAGCTATCTGCTTCCTCCCCTCCTTTCCCTATGTCCTTCCTGTGCCTTTTGTATCATCTACTTACTTACCTAATTATCCTCTCAGTTCTCCTCAGCCTATCAATTAAGCCAGGTCTACACTACATTGCTCAGGGGGGTGAAAAATGACAAAGTTCAACCTACCTAAGTCCCCGTGTAGGCAGCGCTATATTGACAGGAGAGCTTCTCCCACCCACATAGCTACCGCCTCTCAGGGAAGTGTATTAACTACGCCAACAGGAGAAGCTCTCATGTTGGCATAGTAGCATCTTCACTAAAGTGCTACAGCAGTGCACCAATGCAGCTGCACCACAGTAGCACTGTACGTGAAGACAAGCACTAAGGTACAGCTCTTCTTAATGAGGTCTGCTTTGCAGTAATTAATTAGAACTGCAGTGACTATGGTGCTGGCTCAGCAGTTGTTGCCCAGCACTCTGTCAAAGTGTCCTAGTGGTTATAGCAATAGACCAGTTATCAGGACACCTGGTTTCTAGTCTACTAACTTGCTCTATGAGATCATCTAGTCCATCCCACCATACTGAGACAGGACCAAATATACCTAGACCATCCCTGGAAGAGGTTTGTCTAACCTGCTTGTCAAAGCCTCCAGTGGTGAGGATTCCCCAGCCTCCCTAGGTAACATGTTCTGGTTCATCTCTGAAACCCCAAATGCACTGTGTACATCTATGGTCCCCATTGCCATACCATCTGAGCACCTCATAGTCATTAACATACTCATCTTCACAACAGCCCACAACAGGAAGGAAAGGCCACCATCTTCATTTCCTAGGGGACTCTGAAGCACAGAAGTACTAAAAGACTTATGCAACGCTAGAAGTCAGTGGTAGGGCAGGGTAGGCCTCTTGAGGCCTAGGCTTGGGGCCTAAACAGAGGACCAGCCTACCTCTTATACAACAAAGTGTTATTGGGCTTAATGGACAGAAGGGGTGCCTGCTTTCCCTGGCAATTCTTGAAATTGCATCTGTAACCTCCACTAAAATGCTCTTTGGTATTTGCAACCATTCTGCTCAGCAGTGTGAATTCTAGCAAATGCACATTATGGTACTGTAGCCTGAGATTTCTCCAGTGACCCTCCAGTTCAATACAGCCAACAGGGGGTTATAAATATCATAACATCTGACACCTCCTAACTGCTCAACACTGTCTGACCAACGAGCTGCCATTGGGAGAGCCATCAGAACCCACGAGTGTTCACACTAACCTGGAGCTCCCACAGCCCTTGGGATCACACTGAGGAGGGCTGGCCAGAAAATAAGGATGTGAAAAATGTCGAGGTTTCAGAATGTGTTCATTTCAAAGTAGAATGAAAACTCAACCTTTCAAAACTTCTTGTGAAAAAGCACACAGAAAAGAGCCACCCCTGCCCCCTGAATAGCCACTAGCATGCTGGTTAAGGTGTACAGCTAGGGTATAGGAAAACCAGGGTCAAGTCACTGCTTGGTCTGATTCAGAGCATGGACTTGAACCTGGATTTTCCAAAGCACACATGAGTGCCCTAACCACTGAGCTATTGGCTATGCGGGGGGTTGCTGACCAGAAATTCCATCCTGGATCTAAGAAACAATCTGTTTCAAAACCAGTATGCTTCCATCAAAAGCTTTGGCTTTGACAAATTGTCATTTTCTGATTAAAATTGTTCAAACAAACCATTCCTTCCTAGTCCTGAGCTCAAAGGCAAACATAAAGACATTACTCCAGCCACTGTAGTGAAGCAAATCCAGATTGGCCATTCTGCCTTCATTTAGAACAGGAGACTGGGTCACATTGCATTCATGTGAAGCAATTTATTTAATCTCTCACTAGGAAGAGTTCACCATGAGTTTCCATGGGACATTTAAAATCTTACTCCATATTTTGGGGGTATTTTTTCATCTCCTTCCTCGTTTTAACTGCCATGGCTCATGAGTTCTTCTAGCCAGCACCCTCTGGTGAAAGCTAGAGACACTTCCTCATTAAAAACTTAAGTTATAAAGTTTAGTCCCCAAGAAAAAATGAAGGGAAAAAACATACCACTGATTTAGATCAGTCAACAGAGAAATGATGGAATCACTGCCTCTTGAGTCTTCTTTTTTTCATCATAAATGATCAGTAAACTCTAGTACTGTTGGAGAAGCAGCAACTGAGAGATTTGATTTCTTAGATCAAATCAGAACCCTTCCTGAGTGTCTCAATACAGGTGCAAAAACTGAATGGGCTATTGGACAGCTGATTTCCTTCTCAACACTGTGTAAGTGGCCCTACTAGGTCACGTTTGTGAGCTCAGGCTCAGTGAAAGTATTGGGGATTCATTTGCAATTTTGTTTGCCTCTTTTCACATGAACCCAAAATGTAGCTTTTTCATGAAATTTTGCAATGGTAATTTGACTGCTAAAGCATGTGAAATCATGATGTATTTTCATGTTTCCAAAAACTGGGTCCATGTTGATGGGAAATTGGTTTCAACTGAGCTCATGTGCAAAGCAAAGTCTCCCACAAAAGTCCATCAGCGTGGACTAGGCAACTAAATATGAAAACATTCCCATTTCTAGCATTTTGAATGCCATCACAAATAATTGGCACAACTACAGTTGTGGCACATTTGCAGTGGGGGGCAGTCTTGCACTGATATCTGTGCTCTATGTACCTGCTCTGGGGAGACAGAGGCCTTCAGTTTCCAGGGCTGTCTTTCTCCAGCACTAAATCCATTATAGAGAAAATTTTATGGATTGCCTCTACTTCTCGTTCCTCATTGCAGCAAATACATTAACCTACATGTGTTCCTAGCACAAGGAAGAAAGGGCTGATTTCCCCCAGTTCTCTCTGCAGCAAGCCAAGCAATGAGCGCCCAGGTCAATGGCATTTCTGTTTGCCTGTCTGTAATGTGATAATCACCTCCGAGCAATTCCAAAGAGCCAGGTAATGTTTTGGGCACCAGTGGGCAGAACCCTACTGACTGTGCGGGAAATTAGAAATGCCTGATTTGCACTAAAATCACCATTTGGTGACTCAGGATGAAGGAGTGAGGTGTGACCTCCTGGAGGCCTACAGAAGGGAGGCAGAGTCGCCCCAGATAGTGGGGTGAGACAGTGACCTTAGGATTAGGGGTCATGGTGAGGTTTAGGGCTAGTAGGCTCCTTGCCCCCCAGTCCAGCCCCTCCAGCTGAGCCTGTTGCCACCACTCTGGCTCCCCCTGCCCCAGACCCACTACTCTGCTTTGAACCCTACTGATTGTGGTGAAAATTGGAAAACTAGAAAAGTCTGATTTTACAGGCCATCAGACTGTTCCAGTTTTCTGATTCTCACCAAAGTCAATAAGGTTCTGACCAATGTAGGTGGACGAGGGGCCCAGCTGTGTGTCCAGCTTGGCCTATATAAGTAGCAAAGTGCATGAGCCTCTAGTATCCCATCTTTATGGGAAATTATGATGAGCTCACCAGTGTGATGCACAGTGATGACTCAGCTGCTTTGACTCTGATGTCAATGGCAGGTAATGGAGCTACTCTGGTTTACACCTGCAGGAATCTGGTGCAGGATCTCTGAAGGAGGATGAGTAGGAACCTCGGGATGTGGTTAGTCCAGAAGAAAGAGGGGATGGAAATGGCTCTGCATTAGAAATTGACAATTTTTAAATCAAAATGCTTTTTCCATGAGAAATGGCTCCTTCACCAAATGGAATTTTTGCATTGCTATTTTTGGGATTTTCTTCAAAATTTTTCAGTGGCTGACCATTGCAAACCCTCAAGTTAGCAGGTTTTGGATGAAAAATTTAAACAAAAATGAAAAATTTCCATTTTGGGCAGAAAATAAAGTACAGCTGTAATCTACATAGGGACAAAATGCTGTTATGAAAAAGGAGCAGGATCTGTTATTCTCATCATGCCAACAACAAGATGTTAGAACATAGAAATGGAAGTCTGGCTCATCAGCTGGTATAAATCAGTGTAGCTCTGTGGATTTCAGTGGGGCTCTGTTGTTTTACACTATAGCTGAGGGTCTAGCCCTATGAACTAAGTGGATCAGCCAGTCATGCCTTTCTCATTCATTATAGTGACTTTAACTCAGCAGTTCTCAACCTGCGGCCCGTGGACTGCATATGGCCCAATTACCACACAGTTGTGTGCTAAAGGCCGCCGGGCCATGTGGTGTCCAGGGTGCCTGGCCCGGCAAGATCGCCACCTGGCCCTGCAGAGTCTGGGGTCCGGGGCTGCCGCCTGACCCTGCAGAGTCCAGGATCTGGTCCCTGCCACACGGCCTCCTGCCCAGGACTCCACTCCTGGCCCCACTCTGTGGACGGGTCTCTGGGTGGGAGGCACTGGGCATAGGGGTCGGGGGGGGGGGGAAGGGGCGCACTGTGGTTCTCAACCTGCGGCCCAGGTAACACATCGTGAGCCGCATTTGTGGCCCACAATGATAAATAGGTTGAGAACAAAGTGCTTTAACTAGATCAGACTAACAACAAGAACAAAAATGATTCAAGCTAACACAGTGAGGAGACCCGTCCAATTGCACTTCATCACGGGGTTCAGCTTCCAGCCAACTCCAGCTGAAAAGCACACTCAATTGCCAGAGCATAAACAGGACAGAGGTAGGTAGCACCCCTGAGCAGTGGGTGAAGGTTTTTGACTGCTCCCAAATGGCTGGAGCCCCGCTGTACTCTGCAGGGACAGACTAAGATCAGGCCATGTAGGATTTGTTCCTTAAAGAGATGTTACCAGATCTGCCTGTTACTTTGGGGTATGCACATTTATTCGGGTTACTCTTCTTGGGGGGAGGGGGTTTCTGTAATTCTATCAATGTACTGCTTGTGTCACTTGTTTTTTTCATATGGAGCTCTACTTCTCCCTTATGCAAGTCCCCTCCCAATGGAGCTATCCTGCAGGACCTGGGTTCCCTAGGGCTGGGTTTCTCCAGCCCCAGACCCGGATGAACAAACAAACAAACAAACACACACACACACACACACACACACACACTAACCGAACAAGCTGACCCCTTATATGTCCCTGGGCTCAATGGACTGGGTCAAGCAGCACTTTCAAGCTGCCACCCTTATGCGTCCCAGATTCAGCACATCCCTATCCCCACTCTCACATCACAATTGTACTGGCAGTAACGTACTTGATGAGCAAACCCCACAGTATTTTGGGCACTGCAGGGATCTTTAGCTTAGGTAAAAGAAGCGTTGCTCTAAGGTAAATGGGGGAAGCTAAAAACACAAAAGAGTAAATTTCAGCAAGAGAGAGAGAAGCAACCAACTTAACCATACAAGTTATTTATTGAATAATAGTGATCACTACACAAGGAGGGCTAAACCAACATAACATACATTATTAAAGGTTAATACCTAAGGTAGAAAGGAAAACAGAGAGAGAAAGAGGGGGGATCTCACCGCTCCCTGAAGTTTGAACTGGTCGGGGTTCCCAGGTGATGGTGGTAGCTCAGGGTCCTGAGGGCAGGAGATAGGCAGAGCCCCCAGCATGATCAGTCAGGAGATGGAGTCCCAGTGGAACTGATTCAGAGCTTGGGTCTATGCATCAGAACACTTACTTGAACATAGGTAGGGGTTTTTGTAGAGAAACATCAATGGTTCAAGGGAGAACACTAGATATTTTTATGGGTAAACTGATGACTCAAGGGTTTTCTTTAGGCTAGACAATAGGAGCTGATCACTCTTGGCTATGGGTGGTGTTTTCTTCCAGGGAGCTCACAATGCAACTAGGCTGCTTCAGTATTTTGGAGATCAGTCAAGGATTCATACTAGAATTGGTCTGATAACTGCTGAGCTGGGTGTGGGCAGGCGTACGTTCATTAACATCTGGAGCAGAGATTCCAATGATGCAGTGCTTCCCTGCTTTTTCTGGTCCCAGAGTTCAGTGCAGTTCTCTGTTCTTCATTCTGTATGCTAATCCCTGTCCCATCTTTCATGCAGATGAAGCTAGGGGAGTTGTCTCTTCTCTCCATTCTGTATGCAAATAGAGATGTCTTAATCTTGTCACCCTTGTCAGGAGGGGTCTAGGTGTGTCTCTCAACGCCCTTCACTGCTCTCTGCAAGCCTTTTCTCTGATCGGTCTTGGTTCAAGCAGAGACCGGGGGGTGTCCCTCATGAGTCAGACAGGCCAGACACGGCGCCCGGTTTCCTCCAAAACACAGAGCTGACTGGTGTGACGGGTTGGTTCACAGAAACCCACTTGGGAGCTGCCAGCTGATGTGCAAAGGCTACCTCTGGTTCTATTCTCCCCTGCCAGCTACTGGTGGTTCCAGCACTCAAAGTCTTGCTGACAGCCAGACACACCTATCTGCTTCAGACACAGACCAGAGTCTGAACCACCTATCCCAAAGCTGCAGGGTTTACCTGAGAACAGCTCACAGAAGTCTGCTTGCCTTTAACACTCAGATGCCCAATTCCCAATGGGGTCTAAACCCAGATAAATCCGTTTTACCCTGTATAAGCTTTATACAGAGTAAACTCATAAATTGTTCGCCCTCTATAACACTGATAGAGAGATATGCACAGCTGTTTGCTCCCCCAGGTATTAATACATACTCTGAGTTAATTAATAAGTAGAAAGTGATTTTATTAAATACAGATAGTAGGATTTAAGTGATTTCAAGTAGTAACAGACAGAACAAAAGAAGTTACCAAGCAAAATAAAATAAAATACGCAAATCTATGTCTAATTGCACTAAATACAGATAAGATCCTCACCAGTTCCAAAATGTTCCCTTTTACAGGCTAATCTTCTTTTAGCCTGGGTCCAGCAATCACTCACACCCCCTGTAGTTTTCAGTTTCCTTCAAGTGTCCTGTGGGGGTGGAGAGGCTCCTTCTTTAGCCAGCTGAAGACAAAATGGAGGGGTCTCCCACAGGTTTAAATAGACTGTCTCTTGTGGGTGGAGACCCCCTCCTCTCCCTCTGTAGAATCCAGTCACAGAATGGAGATTCGGAATCACATGGGCAGGTCACATGCCCATGCATGACTCAGGACTGCAGGTAGCAGCCATTACCCACATGCTGCCTTGAACGTCCTCAGGTAGACTTCTAATGTGGATTGGAATCTTCCAAGCTCTTTTGTCTGTTAAGTGCCCCCTGACTGAACACCTAATTTGCACATTCCTTTCCCAAGAAGTCATCAAATGTTCTAACTGAGGCCCCTTAGAAATCAAGCAATCATACAGCCAATGTTCATAACTTTGAACACACAAATGGTGCCTGCATACAACTAGGGTGAACATAACCAGTAGATCACAACCTTTACATAGATGTGTTACATGGCCTATGTAGCAAAACCCTATTCCAGTTATATTATACATACATTTATGAGCCCCTTTATGGGGTACACTGTCACAACTGGTATCAGAGAACAGCTTCAAAACTGGGATACAGTGGGCTTGTATAACAAATCCCCATCTGGGTTCGGTGGAGGAATTGAACCTGCTATTTGATCATAGGACAGCATTAACCCTATGGCATGAGCTAAACAACTGGCTCTGTCAGCCTGGAGGCAGTAGTGCTCATAAACCTCAATGGCCACTAGCCAGCCACAGAAAGCCACACTGTGTTAGGATGGGTTATCCTTCACTCCCTCAGCTGCAGCTAAAGTGAATAGATGAGGAATTGCCCACACAGTGGGGTAATGTGCTCTCCGGGGATAAGATTTCAAAAGTGCACTTACATGCTGCATGTGAATTGGTCTGTGTAGACCCTGCTGGTGCGCACTGAAGGATCCTTAGGCCTGGTCTACACTACGATTTTAGGTCAAATTTAGCAGCGTTACCTCGATTTAAGTCTGGACCCGTCCACACGACAAAGCCCTTTTTTTCGACTTTAGGGGCTCTTTAAATCGATTTCTTTACTCCACCTCCGATGAGGGCATTAGCGCTGAAATCGACATTGCCAGTTCGAATTAGGGTTAGTGTGGACGAAAGTCGACGGTATTGGCCTCCGGGAGCTATCCCACAGTGCACCATTGTGACCACTCTGGACAGCAATCTGAACTTGGATGCACTGGCCAGGTAGACAGGAAAAGGCCCGCGAACTTTTGAATTTCATTTTCTGTTTGCCCAGCATGGAGAGCACAGGTGACCACGCAGAGCTCATCAGCACAGGTAACTATGATGGAGTCCCAGGATCGCAAAAGAGCTCCAGCATGGACCGAACGAGAGGTACGGGATCTGCTCGCCATATGGGGAGACGAATCTGTGCTAGCTGAACTCTGTTGCAGTAAACGAAATGCCAAAACATTAGAAAAAGTCTCAAAGGGCATGAAGGACAGAGGCCATAACAGGGATGCACAGCAGTGCCGCATGAAAATTAAGGAGCTAAGGCAAGCCTACCACAAAACCAGAGAGGCAAACGGAAGGTCCGGGGCAGAGCCGCAGATATGCCACTTCTACGCTGAGCTGCATGCCATGCTAGGGGGTGCAGCCACCACTACCCCAACCCTGTGCTTTGACTCCGTCAATGGAGAATCACGCAACACGGAAGCGGGTTTTGGGGACGAGGAAGATGATGATGAAGAGATTGAAGATAGCTCACAGCAAGTAAGCAGAGAAACCGGTTTCCCCAACAGCCAGGATACGTTTTTCACCCTGGACCTGGAGCCAGTAACCCCCGAACCCACCCAAGGTGTGCTCCCGGACCCTGAGGGCGGACAAGGGACCTCTGGTGAGTGTACCTTTGTAAATATTACACATGGTTTAAAAGCAAACGTGTTTAATGATTAATTTGCCCTGGCATTCGTGGCCAGTACAGCTACTGGAAAAGTCTGTTAACGTGTATGGGGATGGAGCGGAAATCCTCCAGGGACATCTCCAAAAAGCTCTCCTGGATGTACTCCCAAAGCCTTTGCAAAAGGTTTCTGGGCAGTGCTGCCTTATTCCATCCGCCATGGTAGGACACTTTACCACGCCAGGCCAGTAGCACGTAGTCTGGAATCATTGCATAACAAAGCATGGCAGCGTATGGTCCCGGTGTTTGCTGGCATTCAGACAACATCCATTCCTTATCTCTCTGTGTTATCCTCAGGAGAGTGATATCATTCATGGTCACCTGGTTGAAATAGGGTGCTTTTATTAAGGGGACATTCAGAGTGCCCGTTCCTGCTCGGCTGAACAGAAATGTTCCCCGCTGTTAGCCACGCGGTGGGGGGAGGGGTGAAGTGATCATCCCAGGGAATTGGGTGTGTGTGTGTGGGGGGGTTAGTTGGGTTTGTGCTGCACGTTAACCCGGAAACCGCATCCCCTCCTTTTAAATTGCCATACCATTTTAAATGGCCAACCCAACGGCTGCTTGGTATGGAAAATGAGGGCGCTGCTGTTTGAAACCATTCCCACATGTTATTAAGGTTAAAGAAGCCAAAAGACTGTGGCTTACCATGGCTGCCTGCAAGCCGAATTCTGTTGCCTGGCACTGCGTGAGTGATCTCTCACACCAAACCGGCAGACCCTCAATATAAATAGAGGCAAAATACGACCTTGTAACGAAAGCATTTGTGCTATGTAATGTGAACAGCAAGGTTTAACGGGAAAGAGTGATCCCATTGTTCTCTAAAATGTGTCTTTTTAACTACCAATCTCCCTTTTCCCCCACCAGCTGCAAATGTTTCTCCTTCGCAGAGGCTAGCCAAGATTAGAAGGCGAAAAAAGCGCACTCGGGATGACATGTTCTCGGAGCTCCAGATTTCCTCCGACGCTGACAGAGCACAGCAGAATGCGTGGAGGCAGACAATGTCCGAGTGCAGAAAAGCACAATATGAACGCGAGGAGAGGTGGCGGGCTGAATTGTGGGCTGAAGAGAGTAAGTGGTGGGCTGAAAAGGATAGGTGGTGTCAGATTGCTGACAGAAGGCAAGAGTCGATGCTCTGGCTGCTGGAGCATCAAACTGATATGCTCCAGCGTATGGTTGAGCTGCAGGAAAGGCAGCAGGAGCACAGACCGCTGCTACAGCCCCTGTGTAACCAACAGCCTTCCTCCCCAAGTTCCATAGCCTCCTCACCTGCCAGATGCCCAAGAACACGGTGCGGGGGCCTCTGGCCACTCCACCCCAGAGGATTGCCCAAGCAACAGAAGGCTGGCCTTCAATAAGTTTTAAAATTTTAAAGTTTTAGTGTGTCCTTGTCCTTCCCTCCTCCCCCAACCCACCCGGCACTTCCCTCCTCCCCCACCCCTCCCGGGCTACCTTGGCAGATATCCCCCTATTTGTGTGATGAATTAATAAAGAATGCATGAATGTGAAGTAACAATGACTTTATTGCCTCTGCAAGCGGTGATCGAAGGGGGAGGGGAGGGTGGCTAGCTTACAGGGAAGTAGAGTGAACCGGGGGGGGGCAGGGGGGGTCATCAAGGAGAAAAAAACAGAACTTTCACACCGTAGCCTGGCCAGTCATGACACTGGTTTTCAAAGCTTCTCTGATGCGCACCGTGCCCTGCTGTGCTCTTCTAACCGCCCTGGTGTCTGGCTGCGCGTAATCAGCGGCCAGGCGATTTGCTTCAACCTCTCACCCCACCATAAATGTCACCCCCTTATTCTCACAGATATTGTGGAGTGCACAGCAAGCAGTAATAANGCCAGTGCTTGCAGCACCATTGAAAAGTACCCCTTTCAGTTTATGTACTTGCTGGCTTGGTGCTCCGGTGCCAAAATAGGGATATGGGTTCCGTCTATCGCCCCACCACAGTTAGGGAATCCCATTGCAGCAAAGCCATCCACTATGACCTGCACATTTCCCAGAGTCACTACCCTTGATATCAGCAGGTCTTTGATTGCGTTGGCTACTTGGATCACAGCAGCCCCCGCAGTAGATTTGCCCACTCCAAATTGATGTCCGACTGACCGGTAGCTGTCTGGTGTTGCCAGCTTCCACAGGGCTATCACCACTCTCTTCTCAACTGTTAGGGCTGCTCTCATCTGGGTATTCTTGCGCTTCAGGGCACGGGAAAGCAATTCACAAAGTTCCATGAAAGTGCCCTTACGCATGCAAAAGTTTCGCAGCCACTGGGAATCGTCCCAGACCTGCAACACTATGCGGTCCCACCAGTCTGTGCTTTTTTCCCGGGCCCAGAATCGGCGTTCCACGGCATGAACCTGCCCCATTAACACCATGATTTGCACATTGCTGGGGCCCGTACTTTGTGAGAAGTCTATGTCCATGTCTATTTCCTCATCACGCTCGTCCCCGCGCTGCTGTCGCCTCCTCACCTGGTTTTGCTTTGTCAGGTTCTGGTTCTGCATATACTCCAGGATAATGCGCGTGCTGGTTATAGTGCTCATAATTGCCGCGGTGATCTGAGCGGGCTCCATGATCCCAGTGCTATGGCGTCTGGGCTGAAAAAAGGCGCGAAGCGATTGTCTGCCGTTGCTTTCAGGGAGGGAGGGAGTGGGGGCCTGACGACATGTACCCAGAATCACCCGCGACACTGTTTTTGCCCCATCAGGCATAGGGATCTCAACCCAGAATTCCAATGGGCGGCGGAGACTGCCGGAACTGTGGGATAGCTACCCACAGCTACCCACAGTGCAACACTCCGGAAGTCGACACTAGCCTCGGTACTGTGGACACAGTCCGCCGACTTAATGCACTTAGAGCATTTTGTGTGGGGACACACACAATCGACTTTAGAAAAATGATTTCTAAACAACCAACTTCTATAAATTCGACCTAATTTTGTAGTGTAGACATACCCCTAGTGTGATTTGACATAGGACTGTTTCCCTACTGCACTTCAGTGAAGTGCATTGAACTTGTAAGGCACACCAGCAGGGTCTACACACACCAATTAATGAGCAGCATGTTAGTGAGCTTTAGAACTCCCACCCCTGGAGACCACATTGCCCCACCACATAGACAAGCCCTTAGTGTTCAGACTTACTCAGCTCCCCCATCCCCTACCATTCCCATTGTTCTCTGTCTGAAGGACGCTGGGGAACACACACAGCTTCTTCCCTGATCACCAATCTTCCAGTGACTGCAGCCGCAGCCCCTCACATCAGCACCTGTAATCATTCTCTATTAATTGTAAGCGTACATTCATTAACGTCAGGCCTTGGGTATTTTTTCTTTCACCTCCTCCTTTGCTTTGGCAGGTTATATAATTACTCCCAGATTCGCTAATGTGGAGCTGCGGATGATTTATTAAGGGAAAGTTGACAGTTAATGACAAAATAAACTCTGCAGATGTATTCTTTCTTCCCTTTGTTAGTGGGGAAAATGAAAAAGCAACAGAAGGGACGAGCAATAAACAAAGCTGCAATTACACGGCCAAAACCAATTAATTACATTAATGAGTTAATGTGATTGTTAAGATGTGGTTTAAGAGCTGAGAGTGGTTTGGTGGCAAACCAGAGCAGCCTCGTTGTTTTGACCACCAGCTGCTAGCAGACGTGTCTTGCTCCTTGATCCGTACAGACCCAAGCTCCTGTGAACCATACAGAGAACTGCACTCGTAGAAAATGGTCATGGCAAAAGCATTGCATGGCTGGTGGGTCTTGCTCACATGCTCTGATTGTCAGATCTGGGGTCAGGAAAGAATTTTTTGCCTTCCTGTGCAGCATAGGGCGTGGATCAACTGCTGGGATTATCTGGGCATGCCCAGTGCTGGCCAAGCCATCCCTAGGGGAGTGCGGGGCAGGGTGGAAGTGACGTCACTTCCGGAACTCACCATGCCGGTGTGGGTAGGGGAGGCAGTGTCTCCCCAAACAGCCAGGTGTGGCCCCGCCCATACTCCGCCCCCCCCAGGGTCCCACTTCGGCAGCACCGCTGGACTCCAGAGGGTTGGGGCCATGCTGCCCCCCTTCCCGGGGCTGGGGAGGGCGCAGCAGTGATACCCTCCCGGCAGGGCTGGCCTTACCATGAGGCGAACTGAGGCAGCCGCCTCAGGTGCCAGACTGGGGGGGGGGGGGGGGGCACCACTAGGACCCAGAGTGTAGAAAATTGTGTCTGCTGCTGGTGCATATGTATTCTCTCTGCTCTAGATGCACAGAAATGGTGGAGTGCTGTGCTGGAGGAAGGAGGGCACAAGAGACATAACAGGCAGGCAGGAGAAAAGGTGAGAGGGAATAACAGAAAGCAGCAGGAGCTGCAGGGAGAGAGAGGAGGAGGAGCCTCTTATGTACCTCTCTAGCACCCCCAGGAGCCTGGACTGATTAACACCAGCTTCTCAGGGAGCTTCCTGTTTCCTGCTGCTTCCCTGAACCCACTTGAGGAGAACAGGCAGTCAACTGAAGTAGTAGGAGCCAGTTAGGCCCTTAAGACGCTGATATCTTCCCTCACTCAGGCCCTGCTACCAGCCTGCTTATTTGTCCCCTTCAATTGAGTGTTGAGAGCCACTATAGCTGGCACAGAACAGCAGTCATGAGTGAAAGAAGAAAACGCCCCTCTGGGGCAGCATTCAGAAAAAGAAAGAAAGCAAAGGAAGCTTTTCTATCTAAGCAGGAAGGAGCTCTCCTGAGATACATAGACACAAATGTTCACGGTGAGCCTTCCGGCCCCAGTGAGGATGTGAGTGGTGAGGAGATGCCTGATCTTCCAGTTAGTCAGAGTGCAGGTGACCTGGCAGCTACTGCAGCATCCATATCTCCATCTCAAATGGATGTAACCATGCACATTCCTGAAGAAAAGTGTAGATCAGAGAAGAGTGTGGTGGAGGCGCAAGAAACAGCTGCTGCTGAGTTTAGTTCCTTAAGTCTAGATGATCCAGGACTGTGGACCCACTTGAGCAGTAGCCTGAGGGACTTCCTTGTACTGCATGGGCCACAGCAAGTGAAAAACTTCATGTTCCCCAAAGACAATGAAAATAGAAGTTTCCATCCAACACATTACTGGCGTGAAATCCCCAATGGTGACAAAGTGGAGAGGCCATGGCTTATGTACTCAAAAACCCAGAATGCTGCATACTGTTTTTGTTGCAAACTCTTCCAGTCTAATGTTCCAGCTACATTGGGTTCTACAGGAACAAGGTACTGGAAAAATCTGGCTAGAAATCTGGCATGCCATGAGAAGGCAGCAAATCACCAGAGAGCATTCCATAGGTGGAAAGAGCTTGAGGTGAGACTAAAGTTAAGGCCACCATAGATGATCAGCATCAAGAGAAGATTGCATCAGAGTCTCTTTACTGGCAAAATGTTCTGAAAGGGCTCATTGCCATTGTGAGAACGCTTGCTACCCAAAACCTAGCACTGTGTGGCACTTCAGATCAGCTGTATGTGCCAAACAATGGAAACTTCCTTAAAATTGTGGAGCTGATGGCTGAGTTTGATGCGGCGGCCCCAGTTTGAGAACCACTGATCTAGGAAGAGTCACCACCCAAGAAATGTACACACACCACTACCTTGGAAAAACAATTCAAAATGAGATCATACAATTACTGTCAACAAAAGTCAAACAAAAGATTATGGCAGATCTGAAGTCAGCAAGATATTACTCTGTTATTCTGGACTGCACATCTGACATCAGCCATATGGAACAAATGACTTTAATGGTGCATTTTGTAACAACAACAGAACCTAGTGAAAATGTCCCTGCAATGGTGACTGTCAGAGAGCATTTTCTAGAATTTATTGACATTGATGATACTACAGGAGCTGGTATGACAAATGTGCTTCTTAAAAAGTTGGAAGATACGGGAATTGTGATAGCTGACATGAGAGGTCAGGGCTATGATAATGGTGCCAACATGAGAGGAAAGAACAGAGGAGTGCAGACACGGATCTGAGAGTTAAACTCTCAAGCTTTTTTTGTTCCATGCAGTTCTCCTTCATTGAACTTGGTGGTCAGTGATGCAGCATCAGCTTCTAGTGAGGCTGCTGAATTTTTTAATGTAATTCAAAGCATCTATGTATTTTTCACTGCATCAACTCATCAATGGCAAATTTTGAAGCAACATCTGGGAACATCCTCTCTGACACTGAAACCACTGAGTGCCACACGATGGGACAGTCGAGTGGAGGCGATAAAGCCTATCAAACACCAAATTGGGAAGATATATGATTCCATAGTTGCCATTATGGAGGATAATGCTATGACAGGAACTGTTCATGGAAGAACAGAGGCAGAGGGAAATGGAATCACCAGAAACATACATAACTTCAAATTTCTGTGTGGCTTAGTGTTGTGGCATGACATACTGTTTGAAATAAATGTTGTAAGCAAGAGACTCCAAGGTGTTGACCTTGATATATCTGGAGCAATGGAACAACTGGACAAAGCAAAGTCATACCTACAGTCTTACCGGTCAGATGAGGGATTTCAAAACGTTCTGAAGAGTGCACAGAAGTTGGCAGAGGAACTTCACACTGAAGCTATTTTCCCACCCATTCAAGAATACAAGAGTCACCGAAGAAGAAGACATTTTGATTACGAGGCACGGGATAATCCCATAAGAGACCCCAAACAACAATTCAAAGTTGAATTCTTTAACCAGGTGCTAGATTGTGCAATACAGTCAGTTGAAGAACGTTTCATGCAGCTCAAGGAACACAGCAGTATATTTGGGATGTTGTATGATATTCCAAAACTCCTCACTATACCTGAAGAAGACCTACACCAGCAATGCAGGGCACTAGAGACAGTGTTGACACATGATGACATGCGTGATATTGATGCGAGAGTGATTTAGGTGATGAACTGAAAGCCCTTTCAAGATGCATTTCAGCAGGATCAACTCCAAAGGCTGTTCTGGAATATATGTGCACAAATAAGATGACCACCCTCTTTCCAAATGCTTTTGTTGCTCTGCGCATACTTCTAACACTTCCTGTAACAGTTGCCAGTGGAGAACGCAGCTTCTCCAAGCTGAAGTTAATAAAAACACATCTACGCTCCACAATGACACAGGAGAGGCTGGTCGGCCTTGCAACCATCTCAATAGAGCATGAGCTGGCCCAGACTGTGGACCTTCAGCAGGAAGCAGTTCAAATCTTTGAAACCAAGAAGGCACGGAAAGCACCACTTTGATTATTCAGACAGATAAAAATGCCAGTGTTTACTATGCAGACAAGAAAAGTTACATTTGCCGTTCAGGCGTTTGAAAGTTAAGTACTATTTAAAATTTTTGACCAAGGCATTTTAAGTTGTTAGTTCTCCTTTATTGGGGTAGGTAGCAGAGCAGTACCATGAGAGGAGTAGAACAGGAAGAAGGCAGAATTGAGACCTTTCAAAGTTTTGGCCCAAGCGAGGGGGCATGGGGGCATCATTTGAGCTCCCCGCCTCAGGTGCCAAAATGTTGTGGGCCGGCCCTGCCTCCCGGCACGCCGGGGCATGCACTCTCCCTCAGGTGGAAGGGCCAGGGCTGGGGGCAGCCTCCCCCAGCTAGCAGGTGACCAAAGCACGGGGCCCAGAGAGGTCGCCCCGATTCACCGTCCCCTAGGGATGGCTCTGAGTGCTGGAGTCCTAAAGAAAGAAGTGCCAGAACTCCAGAGGTGGTGGAAGCTTGCTCTGAATGTGGGGGCTGAGGTGCATAATGGGGGGCAGTGGGAGGGAGCAGAAGTGAACTGGGAGACAGTGGGGGGAGTTGGAAGAAAGATTGGGGGATCTGGGGGAGGCCCAGGGGAGTAGAGCCTGGCCCACGTCCACCTCCTTGTTACCTGTGCCTGGTGGAAAGGGCAGGGAGTGGTTCATAGGGAGTGTGGTCTTGGACAGACTTTGCTCCATCTCCTCAATGTGCTGCTGTGCTCACAGGTCACGGAAGTGGGGGAAGCAATCTGCACCAGGTATGAGATTAGCTTCGGGGGAGGAGGGGAAAGTAGACTGTTACTTGTCTGAGTCAGTCTGGTTCCTTTGCTCCCCTTAATTGGACCTTGTGACAAAGCTACTCACTGGGAAGTGCTGTAGATGTACATACCACTTAAAAAGCAATGGTCCCTGCTTCGAAGAACTGCCAGTCTACAGGGAGTCATGCAAAGAAAGGCCACAGGACAACAGTTCCAAGGTCAGAGCTCATGGGGAAGCCATCCAGTTAATGAGTCTGTGGCAAACTAGTGGCTTTCTGTGGATTCAGCCCAAGCCTGATGAAACTAATGGCAAGACTATCGTTGGCTTCAATGGACTTGGGCTCGAGCTCTAATAGTACAGCATGGAAAGAGCAGGTTCGAGTTTTGTAATTCTGTATTATTATTCTGGGATGCTTGTAGAAGTTATAAAATTTGTGGGTGCCTTTAAAGAAACAGTATACTAGCAGCTTGCCACCTTTTTTTTTTTTTTTTTTTTTCCAGGGGAGAGCGCGAACGCAGTCCCCCACTACCACAAATTATGCAGTCGAGTTTCCCGCATTTGGGGAAATCGCAGGGGTCAGCACACCCGCAGTGCAATGGATGAGCCTCAGCCTGGGAAAACCACCTTCGTGATCATGGTATCTCCCCTGCCAGGTAAGTACACACTCTAGGGGATCAAAGCACTGGACTGGTTTATAGTAAAAAGTAAAACACTGTTCACCCCACACTTGCTCTGAAAGGATTAATGACAACTAAGAAGGGGGCTAATTAACCCAATAGGCCACAGGTGAGGGGAATCCCATGGCCAAGTAAGCCCCTGACAGAGTGAGGGAGCCCAGCTGAGGAGGAACATACTGGGCTGGGATGATAAAGACAGGAAATTAGAAGCCAAAGTTGTGGCTAGGAAAATCTGTGCAGTCACTCTCTGGGAGAAGGTAGGTGTGTTTGGGTTGGCAAACCGGGAGGGAGCCAGGAAGGTGGGAAAGGCAGCGAGGGCTTGGCTGTTGGCTAGAGCGTCCCTGAGCCGGAACCCAGAGTAAAGGGCAGACTGGGTTCCCCTTCTAGCTGCTGTGGGAGTGGCACTATGCGGCAGTGACTGGGAAGACTGCCTAGGGCTGCTGGCAAGGAAATACATTAATACCCTGGAAGGGGGAAACACAGACAGTGACCTGGCTGGAGGGCTGAGTCATGAAGAGGCAGCAGCAGCTTGTGGTGCCAGAGCAGGGCAGATGGGCTGAGATGGCATGACAGCATGCAACTGCAGGAAGGGGCATGGACCTGGAGAGCTAGTCCCCAGAGTGACCAGTAGGAGGCACCAGTCTAGCGGAGAGTGGATCACCCTGTCACAAACACATTTACTAAACCAACGTCATAGACTAAGTGACACCAAGTAGGGAAGAAATGGTTACAAACAAACTAAATACGCTTCTAAGACTAACAATTTCAGCCAGTTATAATCTTTGCCTAAGCAGGTTTGTTACTTATAATCAATTTCCAGAGACTTCAACCCGCTTGGCTGAAGGCCCCATCATTCTGTGATCCCAGGAGCTCTGGCCTCTTTAGTCCTGCAAGTGATGGATAACTTAGGAGTTCTCTGCCCCTCCCTTTACAGCCCAGTAACCCTTTGGAAAATGTCTCTCTTGAAGCTCAAGACCTATTTCAAGAGGCAGGAAGGCTGATAACTAGGCTGGCCAGACACAGGCCTGTGTGATCTGGTCTTGCTGACTCCCCACCTAACTGGTGAGCTTTGGTGGCTCTGTTTTCCGCATCGGTAAATTGTGATCCCATTGTCGCTGGTCAGCCCTGCTGCCTTTGTATTCCAGAGCTGGACTGACCAGTTCTCTTCTTCCTTCCAATACAGACTTTAAATCATAAGGTCAGAGAACATCCATGACTCCACCTGCAGTGTTAATGCATACATTTCACAAGCCTATGAATCACCAGGGTGTCATTTGTTTTCCAATGATATATGACATAGCACCATTCAGATCATGAGACCCATGTGTTGGGGTACACTGGTCAAGCCGGCTGAAACTTACTGATAGATGCCAGGGAGCCCCCTGCCCTCGGGATGCTGTTAGGATTGTACTTACACCAAACTTTTCAAAGGTGGCCACTAACTGTGTGTTCCTCATTTTCTGGGTGCCTGACCTGGGGGATCCCTGGGCCTGATTTGCAGATGTGTTGAGCGCTCCCAACTGCAGCCGAAGTCAATGAGAGCTGGGCATTGAACATATAATGTGCTGTACAGTGCTGTGCCATCTGAAAAATCAGGCCCTCAAGCCTTTCAAATTGGGCATCCAGAATTAGCTGAGCGTTTCCAAATGCTATCGCATTTCTTCTTTCACCGCTGATTTTAAAGTGGTACTAGTTGATCGGCTTTGAGCCAATGGTTTTGATGAGGAATATTGATTGCCAATGCAAACCTGACCTCCCAAATTTGTCCATTGCGTCATTTTTACTACAGGAAAATCTGCTAACTCTCGTGGGCCAGGAGTCAGCAGATGGATTCTGAATCCTCTTGCCCCCCCAGTCACCCACAGATGGGTTATGCCCCAGATGTCCCTTGCTCGTTGCATGTTCATTGGCTTGCGTAGACCTGTCATGAGGAACGGAGACAAGGTGGAGAGAGGGGACAGTTTCAATGGGTGATAAAAAAGGGCAATTCTGGTGATTAAAGATGGTTGTGCTCCTCGTTTGCCACAATCACACGTCCCCAGCATACACAAATACTGTACATTGCATCAGGGTAATACCATCCTTTGTCCCTCTGTGGAGATTTTGGCTGCAAAATCTGCCTCAGACCACAAGTGAAATGAGTTCCGTCAGCTCAGTTTAATCACTAATGAATACTTCTCCACATGACTATGCCACAGCATAGCTACTACTCTTGGCATAAATGACAGTCTGAGCAGAGGCCCAGGGGCTAGCATAATGGGCAGCGGGGGAGGGGGGGGGGAGTGCAGGTCAGGATGGGGGTGCATTGGTAGAGCTGGTGGATAGCAGTGTGCCACTGTGGCTTAGGTGTGAGCTGCATTGGTGGAGCTGTGGGAAGCTGTAGGACTGGAATCACAGATCTACACGTCTGGATTGTGGCAAAGTTGTGAAAAGACAGTTGAGTGAAGAGCAGGGCTGGAATAGCAGGGTAAGGACTGAGGTGTGTCAGATAAGACTGACGTGAATTGCTTAACCTTTCAGGGCAGGGCTGGAACAGCAGAGGGTTCTGTGGGTTAGGTCTGGGGTGCATTGGCAGAGGTGCAAGCAGATGCAGGTTTGGACTAGGAGTGGGTGCTACAGGATTGGAAAGGCTGTGTGTGGGGAGCTCAGGGCTGGAATAGCAGGGAAGGCCTGAAAGGCATGGGCAGAACTGACTGGTAGGCAAACCTGCAGGCTTCTCCTTTGTGCTAGCTCAGTCTAGTATATCCCTACAGGCCAGGGACACGTGAAGCCCCCATTTTAGCAAGGCACCATCCCTACCAACCCTCTTACCCAGCACCAATGCTGAGCCAGCGCCAGGGCTGCTTGGCCACTTGTCAACTCTTTTTTCTTCTTCTTGTCACTGGGCTATAGCTCATTTGATTCTATTAATGGAGGTTTTCACACTGAGCCTGGGATTTAAATTGGCAAACTCAGGTTTGATGCAGTGCATTGTCAGAGCCTCTTATGCCCATAATGAGACAGTGATGAATGGGCCTTTGTTACCCATTCTGCAGCACAGCCTCTGGAGCCAGCACATGCTAATGCTATCCACATGAAAGCCGAGGAGGAGGAGGTGGCTGGAGGAAGAGGAAACCCAGAGGAAGAGGAAACCCAGGTACTGGCATGAGAGGCTGTTAGCCATGAAGGCTCCAGCCCAACATAATTACTGACAATTACTCATGAAAAACTACAGTAAAATAATAGAATATCAGGGTTGGAACGGACCTCAAGAGGTCATCTAGTCTAACCTCCTGCTCAAAGCAGGACCAATCCCTGGACAGATTTTTGCCCCAGACCCCCTCAAGGATTGAACTCACATGGAGGACATGAGTAAGGCTATGAAGTCAAGGAAATGCCAGGATTCAGGGTTTTTTTAATAGAACTGGAAGGGACCCTGAAAGGTCATCAAGTCTAGACCCTTGCCTTCACTAGCAGGACCAAGTACTGATTTTGCCCCAGATCCCTCAGTGTCCTACTCAAGGATTGAACTCACAACCCTGGGTTTAGCAGGCCAACACTCACACCACTGAGCTATCCCTCCCCCAATCTCAGTAGGCTCTCCTGTAGACATGCATTATGTTACTGTGATGGGAAGCAGCATAGCCTAGTGGGTAAGCCACTGGATTAAAACTCAGGAAACCTGTCCTCCATTCCTGGCTCTGCCACTGGCCTCCTGGGTAAGCCATTTCCCCATCTGTAAAATGGGGCTAGCCACCTCGTTGGTACAGCACTTTGCAATCTACGGCTGAAAGCTGCTATAAGAGCTGAGTGGTGTTATTATCTTAGCTCCCCAGTTGGAGAAAATGAGTCAAATCAGATGCCAGGCAGTCCTGTGGCCCTGTGGGCTGCAGATAAGATGCAGGCTTGTGAAGAGCCAGACAAGGAGCAGGAGGACTCCTGGGAGAGCAGCCTGGCGAGTTAGTGATCTGTAGAGGGCAGGAAGAGACTGAGTAGAGGCTGTAAGACTCTTTAGGGACTGAAGACAGACCCTCAGGGCGGGGAGGCTGTGGCCAGCTGGCGATTGGGGCAAAGACTCTTTCTGTTTGGTGCCTGTTTGACTTTGA
Source organism: Platysternon megacephalum (assembly GCA_003942145.1). Classification (NCBI taxonomy): domain Eukaryota; kingdom Metazoa; phylum Chordata; order Testudines; family Platysternidae; genus Platysternon; species Platysternon megacephalum. The sequence goes on from QXTE01000344.1 coordinate 84,337, forward strand.
TACCCCAGAAGGGGTGGGTTAGTTATTTTATGGCCAATGGGCCACATCACTGCAGCAACTAACCCAGGCAGAAAGACTAAACTCTGTGAAAGGGAAACTGAGGCAGCATATAGCCCTGAACCAGACCAGGTTGGTGGTGTTGCTACACCTGGCAATAAAGGATCAACCCTGGGACACTCCACATGTGTCTGGGTATCGTTGGGATAACCCATCCCCAGTCTGGGAGGGGCTGTGAAGTACTGTTCACTCACACACAGACTCACACATTAGCACCGCTATGCAGCATGGGAGGGATTTGGAAGGTTGGACTCTTTTTCAGGCCCCGATTCCACACCCAAGGCAGCAATCTCACAGCCTGATGCTAGCTCTGTTCTAACACCAGTGAAATAAGTTCCAACACCCAGTATAAGCTTTTCATCCAGCAATTAGCATCCACTGCCGCCTTAATGCATTTGTTTCATCTCCCGCAGATGCCTCTGTGTTCTTCTGAGAGAATAGGAAATCGGGGGACTTTTGAAGTTGTTTCCCTACAGCTTAGTAAATTCTTATTTAAATGCTTTGAATTCTAAGCCTGGCTTTCTCGGCAGGGACAGTTGGTCCCTGACAACAGATCATTTCCCTGATCTAGAGTGGACCCAACCAGAACCCAACATCCCTGAGGGCTTGGAAAGCGCAAGTCCAGATCCTGACACAAGAGTCTTGCGTGCATGGCCCAGGGTGATGCTGACAATAGGCCACTGACTCGGCCAATGAGTAGGCCAATAACGAGCCACCAACTTATCCAGAACCCTCAGCCTTCAGCTGCAAGAGTACAGGCCTCCCACCCTGGAGGTGAAGGAGCTTGCCCATAGTCAGAGCTAGCAGTAGGTCCCTTGTCCTCACAATGGGCCAGCCACTACCTTGCCCACAAAGCTGGCATATGACACCAGAAGAGACAGGTGCATTCACCCCTGGTTTCCGGGCTTCCATGGTGATCAATGCCAGAGGCTTCAGAAGATGGGAAACTCCCACACTGTTCCCAACCAGGTAGTACCACACTGTGAGGGGGAGTGGCCCCTCCCTGCCTGGAAATAAGCCTGTCTCCTGAAGCATGAGGACTCAAGGCCCCTAAGGACAGACCCCTGGGCCTAGCCAAGCCGTGTTCAGCAAAGGTCTTGAGGGGATGCAGGAAAAGGTAACTTGGCACTCTAGGCCACCCTCCCACTCTGTCAGGCCTGGGCTCACCCCCAGCCCACGGGTGCTGTAAATTAAGCTGGTTCTGATGGCCCTATTGGAGACTGCTGGAGGGCGAGACCATGCCCCCTCCCACCCTCTAAACACCCCTCCCTCAGCGGAGCAGGAGTTGTATAGATTGGAAGAGGTCTCCTTACAAAGAGCTCTGGAAGGAATCTAAGCCCTGCTGCCATGGGACAAGAACCAACCTCTATTGTGGAGCTAAAAACTCCAAAGGTAATAAAATGTTTGTTAAATACATCAGAAGCAGGAAGCCTGCTAAACAACCAGTGGGGCCCCTTGATGATGGAGATACAAAAGGAACGCTTAAAGACGATAAAGTCATTGCGGAGAAACTAAATGGATTCTTTGTTTCAGTCTTCACAGCTGAGGATGTTAGGGAGATTCCCAAACCTGAGCCAGCTTTTGTAGGTGACAAATCTGAGGAACTATCCCAGATTGAAGTGTCACTAGAGGAGGTTTTGGAATTAATTGATAAACTTAACATTAACAAGTCACCGGGACCAGATGGCATTCACCCAAGAGTTCTGAAAGAAGTCAAATGTGAAGTTGCAGAACTATTAACTAAGGTTTGTAACCTGTCCTTTAAATCGGCTTCTGTACCCAATGACTGGAAGTTAGCTAATGTAACGCCAATATTTAAAAAGGGCTCTAGAGGTGATCCCGGCAATTACAGACCTGTAAGTCTAACGTCGGTACCGGGCAAATTAGTCGAAACAATAGTTAAGAATAAAATTGTCAGACACATAGAAAAACANGTCATTGTGGATAGTTCTCTAAAGATGTCCACGCAGTGTGCAGAGGCGGTCAAAAAAGCAAACAGGATGTTAGGAATCATTAAAAAGGGGATAGAGAATAAGACAGAGAATATATTATTGCCCTTATATAAATCCATGGTACGCCCACATCTCGAATACTGTGTACAGATGTGGTCTCCTCACCTCAAAAAGGATATTCTAGCACTAGAAAAGGTTCAGAAAAGGGCAACTAAAATGATTAGGGGTTTAGAGAGGGTCCCATACGAGGAGAGATTAGAGAGGCTGGGACTCTTCGGCTTGGAAAAGAGAAGACTAAGGGGGGACATGATAGAGGTATATAAAATCATGAGTGATGTTGAGAAAGTGGATAAGGAAAAGTTATTTACTTATTCCCATAATACAAGAACTAGGGGTCACCAAATGAAATTAATAGGCAGCAGGTTTAAAACAAATAAAAGGAAGTTCTTCTTCACGCAGCGCACAGTCAACTTGTGGAACTCCTTACCTGAGGAGGTTGTGAAGGCTAGGACTATAACAGCGTTTAAAAGAGAACTGGATAAATTCATGGTGGCTCAGTCCATTAGTGGCTATTAGCCAGGATGGGTGAGGAATGGTGTCCCTAGCATCTGTTTGTCAGAGGGTGGAGATGGATGGCAGGAAAGAGATCACTTGATCATTGCCTGTTAGGTTCACTCCCTCTGGGGCACCTGGCATTGGCCACTGTCGGTAGACAGGATACTGGGCTAGATGGACCTTTGGTCTGACCCGGTACGGCCGTTCTTATGTTCTTAAGGAGGGAACCTTCCCTGGCAGCAGGTTGGTCCCTAACTGCTTGCTGCAGGGGATCTTCCTCTGAAGCGGCTCATGCCAGCCACGGTCAGAGACAGGACAGGACAGGACGAGGTCAGATGGACCTTGAGGCTGAACAAGTCTGGCAATTCCCATGTAGCAGGCAGCCTTGGGACTGATAGGCCAGGTGCTGTAAGAGGCATATTTTGGCCTCCTGTGCCCCCACCCCACGCCAAGATGCTGTGCATGGAGGCCAGAGCAGGAGGGGGACAGAGGCGTTTTGCTCTATGACCCCGTAGCTACACTTTGTCCAGCTTTGTCAAGGGGAAAGCCCTGACAGCTGGAATATCAGTGACAGTCTCGCCTTCCTGGTGGAGTCGGTAAAAATCTCATGAGGCCTTTGGCTGAATCCAGCATTCCCTGTAATCTGCTTGGATCCAGCACACAGTTTCTTATTATCCTTTATTGCTTTCCATGTCTAGGCACACAAGGCATTCTACGGCCACACACTGCCTGCCTCCAGGAACATGAAACCTAATTTGGATGGAAACAAGGACAATTAAAGGATAAGGTACAGGAAGAGCAGGAGAGGAAATGGGATGGGAGCAAAGGTGGGCTCTGAAGGGGAAGGAGAGAAAATCCAGGCATGTGTGGAAAGGGCACAGGCCTGAGAACTTTTTCACATTCTAATATATCTTTTTTGAGACAGAAACTGGAGCATTAAGGAGAGAGGGTGGAAGGGAGGGTCCCACGGAGGCTGCAGGAGGATTCAAGCAGGCACCTGAAGGTGGTCCTCACATCACAGGTTAGGGCCCTAACCACTGAGCTCTTCCGTTCTCTGGCTTGTCATGAAAACTGTCAAAAGGGCTCCGGTTCTCCTGATGCAGGAAAGGAAACTTCATGGGCCGGGAAGACCTTTTCCCACCCAGTGTTAACACAGAGAAGGTGGAGGCTCTCCACAGAGCGGCCAATGTCTCGCTTTACCACTGAGTCACAATGTATTAACCTCAGGCCAACAGTGATGTCAGCAATGTCTCAGGCTCCCAGGGGACAGGTCTCACAGCTGAACCTTTATCTGTAGCAGTGCTTGTTAACTCAGGAATGTATCAACCCAAATTAGCTGTGTTAGTGCAAAGGCAGGAGTGGATACAGTGATAGGGGAGGGATCTGAACTCAAATTAATCAGAACAGACTAAACTTGCCTAGGAATGGGAAGGGAAAAGTGGAAAGAAAACAGTCCCCTGGAGAAGTCCTGCTAGAGATTTAGATGCTGGATGCTAATAGGTTCCTAAACGCTTTTGTCTCACTGCTACCTGCCATGGAGTCAGGCATGTGTGGTCTGTGCTAATTGGGGCTGGAATCCAAAGGATGCAGGGCTGGCTTTAAAAAGAGATGTTCACTGACAGCAGCTCAGTTGCAAGGGCTGGTCTTGGGGAGTGAAAGTTCAAGCCCCTATATAGATCCGCATTAGCAAAAGGCCCAAGGAACAAATCAATGAGTAACTTGCAGTGAGACAAACTGGAGCACTAGTCCTGCAATCTCAAAAAACAGGGATTTAAATTCTGCCTGCAAGAGCTACATTCCCCCAGCAATTTCAACTGGAAAAGTTATTCTTCCTTTCTTCTCCTCAATAGTGCTGCTAGTGTGCAATAGCTGCCCTGCCTCACCCCAGAGGTGGCTGCATTTCTGTGTTGGACAAAACCATCCCTTCATATGAAAAGGGCAAATTCTGCTGCCATATGCAGCCCCTACTGCCATCACATTGAAGGTTGCTTGGGTGTAACAGGAAGAAGATTGCCCGGGGATGAGGTATGGGAAAGAGAGGCTCCCTGCCTTCTCATCACCCCAAAGACAGGAAGGAGGCAGGGAAAGAGAGTGCTAGTACTGAGCCCCAGACAAGACACTGTGTTAGGGGTGAGAGCTCACACCCAGGGTCCAAATCCTTACAGGAGCATTGTGATGAGTAAAGAAGCAGCCATCCAGCTGCAGCAAAATCAGAGTTAAGATGAAACTTACAAGAAATGTGATGGTTTGAAAGTCGGAAAATTCAGCAGCATCCGAACTACCTTAACTCAGCTCAAGTAGCGCTGCCCCAAGAGTATCAGAAACTCAACCTACCTTGTCCAACCGGAGCACACTGGAATGTCTTAAAAGAAAAGAAAATAAAAAAGCCTGACTCTTCATGGTCCGATGGCTGCTGCCAGTCCCTCTGTAAGTCATTAGCAGTCCAGAGAAATAAAATCACTTCCAAATTCCTGAGTCAACAACTAGCTTCCTCAGGGCAATCCTTCATCAGTCCTCAGGGAGGGCCCAATTCTTCATGGTGCTGCGCGTGCTCATTGCTTTGGAGGAGATTCTAAGCCACTCAGAGGCATAGAAGCTATGGGTCCCTTTGCCAGCCAGCCAGCCAAGCATCATTGGGCAGAGATCTAATGTAATCCAGTGCACGGCATGCGATGTGTCCCTCTCTGTTCCAGCTTCCAGCTCTGGGACCTGGAGAGGCTCCTGCTTTCAGCCATGGAGATCCCCGGTTGTGACCAACACAACAGCTGTCACTCTGGCATGTCCATAGCCAAATCTGCTGGGCCTAGCCCAGGGGTCAGCAACCTTTCAGACGTGGTGTGCCGAGTCTTCATTTATTCACTCTAATTTAAGGTTTCACGTGCCAGAAATACATTTTAATGTTTTTAGAAGGTCTCTTTCTATAAGTCTATAATATATAACTAAACTATTGTTGTATGTAAAGTAAATAAGATTTTTAAAATGTTTAAGAAGCTTCATTTAAAATTAAATTAAAATGCAGAGCCCCCCGGACTGCTGGCCAGGACCCGGGCAGTGTGAGTGCCACTGAAAATCAGCTCGCGTGCCGCCTTCGGCACGCATGCCATAGGTTGCCTAGCCCATGAAATGATAGCACGTACATAGACAGAACAATGGTTACTGAGCCACAAAGGTGGTAAGGCTGATGTTTTCAAGTCTGGGCTCCATATTTGCACAGCTAATGAAGGGTTATGAGATAATGAGCAACCATCGCTCCTGCTGAAGTCAGTGAAAGGTGGTTAAACCCCTGGCCCAGATTGTAGTGTAGATGGGGCATAAACATATTTTAAACATGTCCCTGCTCAGCTCCTAGATCTTGTGTCATGGAATTCAGTGGGAGCTGCATTAGGCCCTAAGCCTTAGACTTCAAAATGAGCTATTTTGATTTTAAGTGCAATTATTTGTCCTTTTAAAGTTGACTCTGGTGTTTAGTTAGGGCCTGCTCCCACTGAACCCAGATTTTCCACTTCCCTGTGGCTTGCTTGGTCATTTGTGACAGTGCAAAGTGGGTGTATGACCCCACTCTTCTGATTTCATAGTGTTTCACGCCCCCTTGGCATGCGAATAAGTAATGACCTAAGGTGCAGGTCACTGGAGAATTTGTCCTATTGGCTTCAATGGGAACAGGATCAGGCCCTTCAACAGCTTTTCTTGCTTGCAAGCATTCCAGCTCCCTTTCAGCTGACCTCCATTGCTCTTTGCTCAGTGAGAGCTTTGAGGACATCACAGTAACCATAAGAGCAGGCTCAAGTAGCTTCTGATGATCTCAGACTGCTGACGTTTGTGTGTGCTTATCTAGGATTAGTCAAGACCGCTGTGTGTTGTAGATCTGAAGGCTGTAGTGGAAGTTGGCCATGAAAAATGTGTTCATTACAAACCACACAGCATCTCCCCATGCTGCCCTGCAGCTTGGCTTATTGTGACGGTCTGTCTACAAGAGATGCCCCAAGAAACAGCTTGGATTGAACAGATCAGCGCAGACATTCTGTTCCTTTCGTTCTTCGCTCACCTTGGCAGACCCAGAAGAGCCTAACTAAGGATCCCTGATGATCCTTAAGAACATCACTGGGGGCTGATCATCCTTTTAGTCCCATGGGGTGGCTGATGATCTGTTTTTAGCTCATGGGGCTGAACCAGCCTCCTGTGGTTTTCAGGGCCTATGGGGAAGGCTTGAGTGGCAGTGAAAGAGCATCCTAAATTTTACAGTGGTGAAAGTTGGGAGCTTCTCCACAAACCTCCAAAGGTGGAGCTCTTCTGGTGCGAACCTTCTAAGATCAGCAAGAGAATGTTTTATCTCCCACAGGAGGTCTGCAGGACGGGAGTGGAATCCTGCCCTGATGTACAGCTGCCCCTTGTTGCCCCATTCTTCCCCCTCTGCAGGCCTCATGTGATCCTCAAGAAAGGATTCCCTTTCCTTTGTGCTTTGTAAATTCTGCAGGAGTGAGACTCTTCTTCTTGCAGATCTCAGGAAGGGTGCAAGAGTGAGTCTTCACTCCTGCAGATGTCAGGAGGGGGAAATACCTCCTTAGCTCTCACTCTCTAGTCCCACTTTAGGACCATTTAAAATAAAAGCAAGCAAAGGAAATTCCCAAACAAAAAACTTTGTGAAGATGACGTTAAAGTTGAGAATACATACCTGGGTAAAACTTCTGGCAAGAATGTTGGAGTTAGTTAAAGAACAGCCAATAAAAATCCAATATATTTGGTGTTCAGGTTAAACTTACAACCAATAGTCACAAGGGTGAAATGCCTGAAAACTGCATGAAGACTATTTAAAAACACCATAATAGAGGTTCGAATTAAATGTACACCCCCAATAAAAGAGTAAGGGGACCAAGAAAACAGTATGGCTAAACAGCAGAGTAAAAGAGGCAGATAGAGGCAAAAAGCATCCTTTAGAAATTGGAGGTCTGGCAAGTCAGGTGTAAAAGAATAATAAAGCAGGCCAAGAACGATTTTGAAAAGCAACTAGAAAAAGACCCAAAAAGTATCAGCAAAAACATTTTTAAATACACCTGAAGCAAGAAGTTTCCCAAACCATGAGTGGGGCCACTAGATATTTGAGGTGCTAAAGGAGCACTCAAGGAAGACATGGCCATTGTGGAGAAGTTAAATTAGTTCTTTGCATAGGTCTTCACTGCAGAGGATTTGGAGGAGATCCCCACACCTGAGCCATTCTTTTTAGGTGACAAATCTGAGGAACTGCCCCAGATTGAGATATCAATAGAGGAGGTTTGGGAACAAATTGATAAATTAAACAGTAATAAGTCACCAGGACCAGATGGTATTCATCCAAGAGTTCTGAAGGAATTCAGATAAGAAATTGCAGAACTACTAACTTAACGCTTAAATCAGCCACTGTACCAGATGACATAAGGGGAGCTACTGTAACACCTTTTTTTTTTTTTTTAAAAGGCTCCAGAGGAGATCCTGGCAATTACAGGCTGGTAAGCCTAACTTCAGTACCAGGCAAATTGGTTGTAACTATAGTAAAGAACAGAATTATCAGACATATAGATGAACACGCTATGTTGAGGAAGAGTCAACATGGTTTTTGTACAGGAAAATCATGCTTCACCAATCTATTAGAATCCTTTGAGGGCATCAACAAGCATTTGCACAAGGGTAATCCAGCTGATATAGTGTACTTGGACCTCCAGAAAGCCTTTGAAAATGTCCCTCACCAAAGGCTGTTAAGCAAAGTAAACAGTCATGGGATAAGAGGGAAGGTCCTCTCATGGATCAGTAACTGATTAAAAGACAGGAAACAAAGGATAGGAATAAATACTCAGTTTTCACAATGTACAGAGGTGACTTGGTGGTGTGGGGGTTCCTCCAGGGTTCTGTACTGGGACTAGTTCTGTTCAACAGATTATAAGGGCTCAGGGAGGAGCTGGGTCAGACTCTCTCTCTCCCTCTCTCTGGAGAGAGAAGGACCTAGCTGCCTGAAGGAGCAAGGGTACCTGGAGTGGAGCAGGGCTGGGGAAAGGCCAGAGGAGCTGGGGAGGTCCAGCCTGGCAACTCCCCAGGCTGAGGCCTTGGTAAAGGCCTATGCAGGTAATGGGGCTGGAAGGTGCAGCCCAGAGATAGGCAGAGGCAGCTGGTCCAACCCTCCTTGCTAATGATGAGTAGTCATGACAGACTGCAGTTTGCCCCAGTGAGCGGGGGCTAGATGACGACTGACAGTAGCCACTGAGGCAAGGTGGGTTGAGAGGGTTGGGGGTTCCCCTGGGAGGGGAGACCCAGAGTGTGTGGGGTACTGCTAGGGCAGAACCGCGAGGTAAAGGGCACCGGGTTCCAGGAGGGACACGGGGTCAGTGGCAGGCAAGACACTGGCCTGCAGAGGGCGCTCCAGGCTGGACAAGAGCTAATTCCCAGGACGACCAGCAGGAGGTGTGGCGGCAGCAAGTCTTTGCTTCTCTACAAGATTCATGAATGATCTGGAAAAATGGGGTAAACAATGAGCTGGCAAAGAGTGCAGATGATGCAAAATTACTCAAGACAGTTAAGTCCAAAGCTGGCTGTGAAGAGTTACAAGGGGATCTCAGTAAATTGGGTGACTGGGCAACAAAATGGTAGATAAGATTCAATGTTGATAAATGCAAAGTAATGCACATTGGAAAATATAATCCCAACTAAATGATGGGGTCTAAATTAGCTGTTACTATTAGAGAAAGATCTTGGAGTCATTGTGGCTAGTTCTCTGAAAACATCTGCTCAGTGTGCAGCAGCAGTTAAAAAAGCTAACAGAATGTTAGGAACCATTAGGAAAAGGATAGATAGTAAAATGGAAAATACCATAATGCCACTATATAAATCCATGGTACGCCCACACCTTGAATACTGTGTGCAGTTCTGGTTGCTCCGTCTCAAAAAAGGAGAGATTAAAAAAACTGGAACTGTTCATCTTAGAAAAGACATGACTGAGGAGGATATGACAGGAAAAGGCATGACTGAGGTCTATAAAATCATGAATGGTATAGAGACAATGAATAGGGAAATGTTATTTATCCCTTCATATAACACAAGAATCAGGGGTCACCCAATGAAATTAATAGGCAGAGAGTTTAAAACAAACAACGTAAAGTACAACATACAGTCAACCCGTGGAACTCATTGCCAGGGGATGTTGTGAAGGCAAAAAGTGAATTAGATTAATTCATGGAGGATAGGTTCATCAATGGCTATTAGTCAAGAAGGTCAGGGATCAACTCCATGCTCTGGGTGCCCCTAAACCTCCAACTGTCAGAATCTGGGAGTGGATGACAGGGGATAGCTCATTCAATAATTGCCCTGTTCTGAAGCACCAGGATACTGATTAGATGGACCACTGGGGTGACCCACTATGGCTGTTCTGATGTTCTTAAAGTTAACCATTTGAAAGTATGGAATTTCACCCAAACTACCTAACCTCTGCCTCTGTAGACATGCCAGCCACCCTCCATCTTCCTTTGTTTATGGAGCATTAAAGATGTGTACTACAGACAACTGGAATTGTGATTTGTCTCTGGCATGGCTGTCTCTGACATTAAGCATGGTGCTGCCACAGGGATAAGGATGAGGAGAAGCATTACCTGCTGCATGGAGGGGGCTGGGTTAATTAGACAATGTATGGAAAGTTCTAATAAGGAAGAACATTAGTCTAAATGAGCATGAGCGTGCTTTTCCCATTGAGCCCGAGGGGCTGGAGAGAAGTGCACATTGTGAAGCTCTCAGTAGCACTTCCCAGTTTCACTTTGCCCTCCAGAGCTGGGCCTAACATGTCTCTCTTCTTAATTAAACACTTCTCTCCCCGCCACCCTATTTTGCTTAAAAAATACATTTCCTGTTAGATGGAGATAACTTTGTCGGCAAAAGTTAGAAATTGCTTCATTTGCTTTGATATGAACGAAGGGCATAATTTACCAGATGCCTGCAAGGTTGTTAATTAAGTAAAGAAGCAAGGGCCTAGCAATTAAAGACAAATTTGCGGACACTTTAGATGGCGAAGCCCCTTCCCCACTAGCTGCCCGTCCGGCATCTTCCTTTGGTTATTTACTCCAATGTTGTGTGTTCTCACCATGTACTCTATTGAACACCCACAATCCATCACACACCACAGACCAAGGGCCCGGTCCTGCAGGCACTCACTCACAGACCTAACTGCATCACATTGGCTTCCATGGAACGCTGCATGTGCGTGGAATTAGGCTTCCCCACTCAGCTGACCTGGAGGGACCCACTCTAGGGACGAGAACTGAGTTCAGTCCCTGTGATCCAGTCAGTGCTTGGCCTCTCTGCAGCAGCTTCCCAACAAATGCCCATTTTAACAGTGGGAGCAGAACTGAGACTCATTTCAGATGAGCCCTGAACAGCCATCAGATGGCAATGCCTTCCAGTCCTACCAACCCAGCCTGGTGTCGATATGAAAATGGCCAGGGGATGTACCGGCCATCGCTTTTTCAGATTTCCAGCAGCAATCTTCTCCCAGAGAATGGTTATTAATAGTATTACGGTAGAATTTAGAGACTCCAGCGAGGTTGGAGCCCCATTGTGCTAGGTGTTGTACAAACACTGTGAGAGAGTGTTCATTGTAAAGATGGGGAACTGAGGCATAGCAAGGCTAAGTGATTTGCCCAAGGTCACCCAGGAAGTCTGTGGCAGACACAGAAATTGAACCCAGATCTGAGTTGCAGGCCAGTGCCTTAATTACAAGATCATCCCCCTCACGCAGTGATCTGTGCATCCCAAGTGGGATTTTCAACTGTACTCAGCCTTGGCCTACCTCTGCTCGCACTGACATCCATGGGACCAGCTATGGTCCATGCTGGGAGAACTGATGACAACAGGAGCTGAGTGAAGCCAATGCTTATGGCCTGTGAACATCGCACCTGTGATTGGGTGTATCAACCTCACACTGATTAACCAGGGTTCCCAGGAGCCTGAGTCCCGTCAGGCCACTGGCTAGCATCTGGAGAGATATTAGGTATAAATAGTGATCCTAACCCAGCTGGGGAGGAGCTGGGCCTTCATAAAAGAAGGAGCAGAGGGCAGTGGAAGGAAGGCCATGGAGGAGAGCTGGGAGAGAGGTAGCTGGGAGTTTTCTCTCTTGGGCTAACGGCAGAGAGAAGCCTGGGACGCCATGCTCTGAAATAAGAGCCAGAAAACACTTTTCAGGTATCTGGCTGAGCCCCAGCAAGAAGTGCTGTAGCAAGGAAGGCAGGGGTCCTGGGAAGGAAGGCCGGGAAGCTGAGGGTGTCAGTACCCCATTGTGCTAGGCACTATACAACCACAGCAAGAGACAGCCCATGTCCCAAAGAGCCTGCAATCTGAACAGATAAGACAGACAAGAGCTGAGTGGAAAGAGAGGCACAGAAAAGGACTTGTTCAAGGCCATTCAGTAGGTCAGTGGCAGAGCTAGGAATAGATTCATAGATTTTAAGGCCAGATGGGACCATTATGCTCATCTACTCTGACTTTCTCCATAACACAGGCCAGACCCCCCCTTACCCATTCAGTCCTGCATCCAGCCCATAACCTCTGCTTGAGCTACAGCATCTCTTTTAGAAAGATCCTGTCCTGATTTAAAGACTTCCAGTAATGGAGTATCCACCACATTCCCTAGGGAATTTGTTCCAAGGGTTAATTACACTCACTGTTGAAAATGTGCCCTTTACTTCTAGCCTGAATTTGTCTATATTCAGCATCCAGTCACTGGATCTCATTACACCTTTTCTGCTAAAGAGCAGGTTAGTATCAGAAATCTCTTCCCCCTGTAGGTATCTGTAGACCGTGATCAAGTCACCTCTTAAACTTCTCTTGGATCAACTAAATAGACAGTTTCTTGAGTCTGACTATAAAGCAAGTTTTCCAGATCTCAAATCCAATTTTTCAACAGCCTTTCTGAAGTGTGGATACCAGAACTGGACATAGCCTCCTGTAATGGTCTCACCAATGCCATATACAGATCTTCTTCTTTCTGCTTGTTCATCCAAAGATCGCACTCACCTTCTTAGCTACAGCATCTCACTAGGTTATCTACCATGACCTCTTAAGTCCTTTTCAATGTCACTGCTTTCCAGTGTACATTAGGCCCCCCAACCCCATCTTGTAAGTGTGACCTATAAGCTTGGTTCCTGCTGTATGACCTTTCATTTGGCTGTGTTAAAATGCATATTATGCAAATAAACCAACCTTACCACGCATGCCAGAGCAGTCTGTATAACAGACCTGTCCCCATCATTATTTACCATGCCAAATTTTCTGTCCTCTGCACATTTTGCTAGCAATTATGTTATATTTCCTTCTAGATCCTTGATAAAGTTATTGAATTATATAGGATCATGTAATAGCATAGTGAGGACCGCAGCCGAAACACCCCCCACTGGGTGACAAGCCCACATTTCCAGTTACTTTTTGATATCCATCAGTTAATCAGTTTTTAATTCCTTGGCGTGGGCTGCACTGAGTTTGTAAAGTGCTAAATTTTTATCAGGATGTCATGTGGAACAAAATCAGATGCCTTCCAGAAGCCTGTGTGTGTTATGTCAACACAGTTGCCTTTATCAACCAAACTTGTGATCTTAAGAAAAAATGGTATCAAGTGTGTTTGACAAGTACAGAACTAGAGTTGGTTGGAAAAAGTTTACACAGAACATTTTCTATCAGAAAATGCAGTTTGGTCAAAAATGAAATAATGGGAATGTGCCGACTTCTACACATTTTTGACGGAAACACATTGAATCAAATTGTTTCCACTCACTCATTGTGTTTTGATATTGTTGAAATGGTTCACTCCAATAAAGTTAACACACATCATTATGATCAGGTAAAATTATTTGCTTCAACTTTATTGTTTCATTTCATTTTGATTTTATATATTTTTATATTATAATTAATGTAAATTATATGACCATTTTAGATATATTATAAATGCTTCATCCTTATTGCAATTAAACGTTTCAATATCTCTCAACTGAATTTTTTCAGACTTTTTATTCAGGGAAACATTTTGAAGTGGTAACTTTTCCTTCTGATTCCGAATGAAAACACATTTTCAAATGTCAGAATTTCCCACAAAATAGGAATTTCTGCCTAGGTCTAAATAAGTCCCATCTGTCTTGGTGCTCCGCTCCACTGCCCAAGCCACCAGTATACATTGCCTCTCATACAATGAATGGACCACATCTTGAAGCACTTTGGAAAAAGAATAAGAAGCAGCTTCTTGAAGCACTTTGGAAAAAGAATAAGAAGCAGCTCCTATTGACTCAATGGAAGTTTTGCTTCATTGCAACCTAATGGTGAAATTCACCCTCAGAACAGACTTCGGGATTTGGCTCAATGTGAGAATGGATCAAGCTCTATGGCCCATTTTCCCTTTACGAGGAGATGGAGAGTAAGGGTGAGAGGGATTCCATAGAAGTCTATACGTTGCTTTGTGTCTGCATCATAGTTTTAAAGATTGGGTTTACAGAAGGCACAGGTTTCCTGGCTGGTGACCTCAAGCTAAAGTCACATTCTATTTGCCTCTCAAGGAAGAGGCAAGTCCAAGCAGATGCCATTTATATTGGGCAGTGCTTTTGATTTATTTTTGGTTCTTTAATTGTGATAATGGATATTTGATCTTTAAATGGAAGGTTGTATGCCACTCTGGTGCAGCCCACCTGGCTCCTAGGAGCTAACACGGTGATCCTTCTATGTTGCAAAGCTTGAGAGATGAGGAATTAAAAGCTTTGGTGTCAGCAACACTGTAAGCTGGCCAAATAATTGTAATCCCCCCTTGGGTGGGTCAGCTGCAGGTCCTGATCCTGCAACGTCTAGAACTACAGCAAGGAATACTGCCTCCTTAGCCAAAGGACTAGACCCCTTAGGTCAGGGGCAGTAATGGCCTTATATCTATATATGTGGTTCAGGCACTGGAAGGGGACAAAGAGTCCCACTGGTTTTAATGTGGGTTCTACAGTCACATTCTGACACCTCGCCTCAGCTGGCTTTGCAGGCAGGGATCCTTTCAGCCTCAGTTCTTCCTTTGGTATGTACAGCAGGTGTGACCTGAACTCTCAGCGTTCTCTGCACCACACCGGGTGGCCGATGAGTCTTGACAGGGCAAAACACATCCCCAGAGGCTGCCCTGCCCTGTGGAAAACCCTGGCCCAGCAACGCCTTTGATTTTGGCAGTTGGTTCCTTTGATTTGTGGGATACACAGTGATAAAAAGGGGCTGGGGAGGGGAGAGGCAGGAAACAGAGAGAGAAAGAGTTTGGAAGGGAAAACTGCAAGAGGCACAACCGAGGCTACAGTCCACACACAGTATGCCAGCCCTTGAGAGATGGTGCAATGGGGTGGCTACCCCATGCAGATGAGGGAAGGGATAATGTGGATTTGAGAGGCTTTACACACCTGGTTGCACCTGGAAAGTGGCCCAGGCCCAATTTGAAACGAGTCCCAGCTGGGGAAGGAGCTGGGTGGTTAGTGGAAAGGCAGTGAGAAAGGAGAGGCATGAGGGTGATGCAGTCCTTGTCTTTGGAGGAGAGTGTGGAGCACTGGGCAGGGTCAAGGCAGAAGCTTGGGTGGAGGATTTGCCTGAACAGAGAGCCTGGCAAGTGGTTGGGACATATGGGACTCAGCTGCTGGGGTGGAGCAGAGTCCAGTGGTGAGTGCTGATAAAAAGGCAGGCTCTGGACTGCCAGGGAGAGCTGGAGCCCTGGGAGCTGTCCAGCTAGAAATGGAGCACAGGAAATTTCAGAGGAATGGAAGGTGGAGCCTGTGGCGGACAGAAGCTGGGTTGGGGGTTTCCTGGGGATTCCAGGGGGAGTCCTGTGATTCCTGGCCCTGAAAGAGGGGTGACCTTGGAGAGGCTGTGGGAGAGCCCTGCTGGCAAGCTAGGGGAGGAAGGAGTCTAGGAGGCAGCAACAAAGAGCCTGATGGAGCAGCTCTTGGCTGCTGGTTGTAGGGTCCGTGGACTGGACCTCAGTGTAGTGGGAGGGCCTTGGCTTCCTCCCCTCACTGGGCAGGGTGGTGTGAGGCCCCTGACATAAGGGGATCAGGACAGTGTAAAGCCCTGAGAGCAGGGTGTGAGGACCTCGGGGCCCAGAGCTGGGGCCAAAGAGCAGGCGTAAGGAAAGGGACTGCTGTTTGTTGGACTCTGTTACCCTGGACGGGGTGGGACCAAAGTGCGACTTGGCCAAAGGGCTGCCTTATGAGAAGAGGCAGATTACCATGGGACTGGAATGACCATTGGCAAAGGGTGCTAGAGAGGAACGAGCTGTTGCACGATGCCCAACCAGCGGTGAGTCCACCCTCCTACAAGTGGGGGTTTTGTGTATGCTGGGGTGCTAATACTTTGCCACTCTAAGGACCACATGGGCAACATGCGACCTCCCACATGGCCACACTGGGATGGCACATACTGTATTAGTCATGTACTGACACAGGACTGGAAAGGTTTGGGGGTGGGAGGTCAGACAGTGGTTGTGCCTGTATCTCCTCTGAGATTTGCTTGTACTTGTATCTCCTCTGAACAGCTGGGCTATTTCTCCTCCCCTGCCCCCTTGTAAATAATGTATCAACCCAGCAGAACTGCTGCCGGCTCATCCCAGCTTGAAATCTGCAGTCAGCTTTTTGTGTGTGCGTGTGTTGGGGGGAGGCTGAGGCACTGAGATAAGAGCAGGGGCCGAGAGTTCCTTTTCCCAACCCCGTGCTCTTCACCATCAGAGAAGGCAGAGGAGCCAGGAAGCTGCGCCAGCTGCAGCACCCAGTTCAGAGACAGATCTGCCCACGGGGAAGCCTCTTAGCATCAGACTCATAGCCCAGGAATTATGGAGGGTTGAGAACGTAACAACAGCCACACTGGGTCAGACCAGTGATCCATCCAGCCCAGTATCCTGTCTTCCAACAGTGGCCAATTGCCAGGTGCTTCAGAGGGAATGAACAGAACAGGACAATTTATCGAGTGATCCATCCCGTCATCCACTCCCAGCTTCTGGCAGTTGGAGGTTTAAGGGCACCCAGAGCATAGAGTTGGTCCCTGACCTTCTTGATTAATAGCCATTGGTGGACCTATCCTCCATAGAATCATAGAACATCAGGGTTGGAAGGGACCTCAGGAGGTCATCTAGTCCAACCCCCTGCTCAAAGCAGGATCTAATCCCAACTAAATCATCACAGCCAGGGCTTTGTCAAGCCTGACCTTAAAATCCTCTAAGTAAGGAGATTCCACCACCTCCCTAGGTAACCCATTCCAGTGCTTCACCACCCTCCTAGTGAAAAAGTTTTTCCTAATATCCAATCTAAACCTCCCGCACTGCAACTTGAGACCATTACTCCTTGTTCTGTCATCTGGTACCACTGTGAACAGTCTAGATCCATCCTCTTTGGAACCCCCTTTCAGGTAGTTGAAAGCAGCTATCAAATCCCCCCGCATTCTTCTCTTCTGCAGACTAAACAATCCCAGTTCCCTCAGCCTCTCCTCATAACTCATGTGCTCCAGCCCCCTAATCATTTTTGTTGCCCTCCGCTGGACTCTTTCCAATTTTTCCACATCCTTCTTGTACTGTGGGGCCCAAAACTGGACACAGTACTCCAGGTGAGGCCTCACCAATGTCGAATAGAGGGGAACGATCACGTCCCTCGATCTGCTGGCAATGCCCCTACTTATACAGCCCAAAATGCCGTTAGCCTTCTTGGCAACAAGGGCACACTGTTGACTCATATCCAGCTTCTCGTCCACCGTAACCCCTAGGTCCTTTTCTGCAGAACTGCTGCCTAGCCACTCGGTCCCTAGTCTGTAACAGTGCATGGGATTCTTCCGTCCTAAGTGCAGGACTCTGCACTTATCCTTGTTGAACCTCATCAGGTTTCTTTTGGCCCAATCCTCTAATTTGTCTAGGTCCCTCTGTATCTTATCCCTACCCTCCAGCGAATCTACCACTCCTCCCAGTTTAGTGTCATCTGCAAATTTGCTGAGAGTGCAGTCCACACCATCTTCCAGATCATTAATGAAGATATTGAACAAAACCGGCCCCAGGACCGACCCTTGGGGCACTCCACTTGAAACCGGCTGCCAACTAGACATGGAGCCGTTGATCACTACCCGTTGAGCCCGAGGATCTAGCCAGCTTTCTATCCACGTTATAGTCCATTCATCCAGCCCATACTTCTTTAACTTGCCGGCAAGAATACTGTGGGAAACTGTGTCAAAAGCTTTGCTAAAGNAAGAGCTCTGCCCCTAGTTGGTTCCTCCAGCACTTGCACCAGGAAATTGTCCCCTACACTTTCCAAAAACTTCCTGGATTGTCTGTGCACCGCTGTATTGCTCTCCCAGCAGATATCAGGGTGATTAAAGTCTCCCATGAGAACCAGGGCCTGCGATCTAGTAACTTGTGCTAGTTGCCGGAAGAAAGCCTCGTCCACCTCATCCCCCTGGTCTGGTGGTCTATAGCAGACTCCCACCACGACATCACCCTTGTTGTTCACACTTCTAAACTTAATCCAGAGACTCTCAGGTTTTTCTGCAGTTTCATACCGGAGCTCTGAGCAGTCATACTCCTCTCTTACATACAATGCAACTCCCCCACCTTTTCTGCCCTGCCTGTCCTTCCTGAACAGTTTATATCCATCCATGACAGTACTCCAGTCATGTGAGTTATCCCACCAAGTCTCTGTTATTCCAATGACATCATAGTTCCTTGACTGTGCCAAGACTTCCAGTTCTCCCTGCTTGTTTCCCAGGCTTCTTGCATTTGTGTATAGGCACTTAAGATAACTCCCTGATTGTCCCACTTTCTCAGTCTGAGACAGGAGTCCTCCCTTCTTGCACTCTCCTGCTCATGATTCCTCCCAGTATCCCACTTCCCCACTTACCTCAGGGCTTTGGTCTCCTTCCCCCGCTGAACCTAGTTTAAAGCCCTCCTCACTAGGTTAGCCAGCCTGCTTGCGAAGATGTTCTTCCCTCTCTTCGTTAGGTGGAGCCCGTCTCTGCCTAGCACTCCTCCTTCTTGGAACACCATCCCATGGTCGAAGAATCCAAAGCCTTCTCTCCGACACCACCTGCGTAGCCATTGGTTGACTTCCACAATTCGACGGTCTCTACCCAGGCCTTTTCCCTGCACAGGGAGGATGGACGAGAACACCACTTGCGCCTCAAACTCCTTTATCCTTCTTCCCAGAGCCACGTAGTCTGCAGTGATCCGCTCAAGGTCATTCTTGGCAGTATCATTGGTGCCCACGTGGAGAAACAGGAAGGGGTTGCGATCCGAGGGCTTGATGAGTCTCGGCAATCTCTCCGTCACATCGTGAATCCTAGCTCCTGGCAAGCAGCAGACCTCTCGGTTTTCTCGGTCGGGGCGGCAGATAGATGACTCAGTCCCCCTGAGGAGGGAGTCCCCGACCCCCACCACCCTCCTCCTTCTCGTGGGAGCGGTGGTCGTGGAACCCCCATCCCTAGGACAGTTCATCTCATGCCTTCCAATTGGTGGAGTCACCTTCTGCTCCCTTCCCTCAGATGTATCATCTACTCTACTCTCCGCATTAGTACCTGTGGAGAGAACATGAAAACGGTTGCTCACCTGTATCTCCATTGCTGGTACATGGACGCTCCTCTTCCTTCTTCTGGAGGTCACATGCTGCCAATTTTCTTCACCGTCCCTGAGTCCCCTCTGCACAACCTGCTCCGATTCTTCAGAACGTTGTGCCCGTGGAAGCATCTCCTGACGTCTGTCCAGGAAATCTTGATTTTCTCGTATGCAACGAAGGGTCGATACTTGTTTCTCCAGACCTTGAACCTTCTCTTCCAATATGGAGATCAGCTTGCACTTTGTAGAGACAAAGTCGCTTCTGTCCTGTGGAAGAAATACAAACATGGCACAACCTGTGCAGGTTACAACAACTGAACGCTCACCTTCCATATCACCTTCCTTCTAAGAGCTTCCTCAGCTGTTGCAGCAACTCACAGAAGCCCGCGAGATGTAAGCCTCAGTGGGCTCTCCGCGAACTCCCAGGCAAACTCCCTCTGTTAGCCTCCGCGGTTCGCTGCTGACTGCCTTTTTATAAGTCAGGCCCACTCAAGGCCCACCTGGAACAAAGCACTCCCAATTCACACTTCAGTTTGGTTTATAAGTTTTAAGGGGAATAAAGGGAAGCAGATAAAGCCAGCAAGGGACCCTCGCTCCCTTCCCAACTCCCTTGCGAAACTCCCTGTGAGCAGCTCCTGTTCGCAAAAGCTCCCTGGTCGCTTGTGCGCCGCTTTAATGCTCCATGAACAAATCTAATTCTTTTTTTAACCCGGTTATACTTTTTGCCTTCACAACATCCCCTGTCAATGAGTTCCACAGGTTGACTGTGTGTTGTGTGTGAAGAAGTACTTCCTTTTGTTTGTTTTAACTCGTCTGCCTATTAATTTCATTGGGTGACCTCTAGTTCTTGTGTTATGTGAAGGGGTAAATAACACTTCCTTATTTACTTTCTCCACACCATTCATGATTTTATAGACCACTATCATGCCCTGCCTTAAGTCGCCTCTTTAAGATGAGCAGTGCCAGTCTTTTTAATCTCTTCATATGGAAGCTGTTCCATACCCCTATTCATTTTTTGTTGCCCTTCTCTGCACTTCCCCGCCGCCCCATTCTAATACCTTTTTGAAGCTGAGGTGACCAGAACTGCACACAGTATTCAAGATGTGGGTACCATGGATTTATATACAGGTCTGTCGCATCTTAGGCGCATTTAACATGCGCGATTTCAGCTTTATGCGGTCGGCAAAAAAAAAAAAAAAAAAAAAGAGAGAAAAACAACAATTTAAATACTGTTTCTGTAGTGCAGGCGATTCCGCCCGCCATTACACTCTATGTAATTTTGACTATACGCGATTTTCACTTTAGGCGCCGACTGCGGAACGTAACCCCAGCATAAGATGATACAGACCTGTAGTGGCATTATAATATTTTCTGTTTTACTATCTATCCCTTTCCTAATGGTTCCTAACATTGTTAGCTTTTTTGACTGCCGCTGCACACTGAGTGGCTGTTTTCAGAGAACTATCCACAATGATGCCAAGATCTTTCTTAAGTGGTAGCAGCTAATTTAGACCCCATCATTTTATATGTATAGTTAGGATTATGTTTTCCAATGCACAATACTTTGCATTTATCAACATTGAATTTCAGCTGCCTTTTTGTTGCCCAGTCACCCAGTTTTGTGAGATACCTTTGTAACTCTTCACAGTCTGCTTTGGACTTAACTATGTTGAGTAATTTTGTATCATTTGCAAGCTTTTTCACCTCACTGTTTACCCCTTTATCCAGATCGTTTATGAATATGTCAAACACCACTGGTCCCAGTATAAATCCCTGGGGGACCCTGTTATTTACCTGCCTCAATTGTGAAAACTGACAATTTATTCCTACCCTTTGTTTCTTGTCTTTTAACCAGTTACTGATCCATGAGAGGACCTTCATTCTTATCCCATGATAGCTTACTTTGTTTAAGAGCCTTTGAGGGACCTTGTCAAAGGCTTTCTGAAAGTTCAAATACACTGTATCTTCTGAATCCAGGGCTGGCTCCAGCTTTCTTGCCACCCCAAGCGGAGAGAGAGAGAAAAAAAAAAAAAAGGAGAGAAAAACCCGATTGAGCTGCCGCTGAAGTGCCGCCGAAGAGGAAAAGAGGGAGTGAAGGACCCACCGTCAAATTGCTGCCGCAGACCGGGACGTGCCGACCCAATAACGGACAGAGTGCCGCCCCTTTCTATTGGCCACCCCAGGCACCTGCTTCCTTCGCTGGTGCCTGGGGCGGCCAATAGAAAGGGGCGGCACTCTGTCCGTTATTGTCCACATACTCATTGACACCTCAAAGAATTCTAGTATATTGGTGAGGCATGATTTCCCTTTACAAAAGCTGTGTTGGTTCTTCCCCAACATATCATGTTCATCCATGTGTCTGATACTACAGTAAAAATCAGTTTTCCTAGTACTGAAGTTAGGCTTACTGGCCTGGAATTGCCAGGGTCACCTCTGGAGCCTTTTAAAAACATTGGTGTTACATTAGCTACCCTTCAGTCATCTGGTACAGTGGCTGATTTAATCAATAGATTACATACTACAATTAGTAGTTCTGCAGTTTCACATTTGAGTTCCTTCAGAACTCTTGGATGAATCCCATCTGATCCTGGTGACTTATTACTGTTTATTTTATCAATTTGCTCTAAAACCATATCTAATGACACCTCACTCTGGGACAGGTGCTCAGATTTGTCACCTAAAAAGAATGTCTCAAATGTGGGAATCTCCCACAGATCCTCTGCAGTGAAGAGTGATGCAAAGAATTCATTTAGCTTCTCTGCAATGGCCTTGTCTTCCTTGAGTGCTCCTGTAACACCTCGACTGTCCAATAATATCTCTGCATCCTGTCCTAACATGACATATTGGAATCAATAGGGGGACAGTTGAAATCCTCCATTATTGTTGGGTTTGCTGTTTCTGTAGCCTCTCCAATCTCTCTCTGAGCATTTCACAATCAGTTGGTGAGATAAACAAGCAAATATTTGGTGACCCTTCAGATCCAGTGCCTCGCCTGGCTGATATGGCTCTTGGCCCGTCTTTCTCCTCCTGTTGTGCTCCTAGTTCCAGAGGAGCTCTCCACATCTGGGCACTGAACCTCCATAGGGAGACACAGTGCTCACTCAGCTCCCAGATGCTGGTCCCAGGATGCACTGGGTTCAGTGGGACACTGGAATGGAGGCAGCCCCTGCTTGGGGTTCTCCAAAGTCCATCTCAGTCCCCCTCTGGCTGCATGTTCAAATGGTGGAGATCCCTTATGACCACATCCTGCTTAGCTGTGCCAAGGGCCCTGCAAGCTCTCCCAAGGCAGCTGCTCTGCGTTGAGCCTATCCGCTGCTGTGCAGCTAAATTGGATCGTCATTAGATTACTGCTTAGGCTAATTAATCAATCCCATTGTTGTGGAGATGAATGGCACTTCTGCAACACACACAGCTTCCATAAAAACACTCACGGAGTGACTGGAAACATTTCCCTGTGTCACTGTTTGTTATTGCCTCTAATGGGAAGCTCACCCTTTTATTTGCTGTGGACAGAGGGAGTCCAGCTCCCAGCTCTTGGGGTCTATGATTCCCAGCAACAGAGGGACTCTTGTACAACCAGCAGGGTGCCTGTGCTGATTATCTCAGGAGTCAGATGTTCCTTCGACTCGAGGAGGGGAGACAGTTCCCTATGGCAAGACACTTAGAGGTGGGTCAGGCATGTTACCTAGCAGCTCTGTGTTCTTGGGGAACCAGGGTGCAGTACCCAGCCTGTCTGACTCACGAAAGACCCACACCCCCGCAGCCTCTGATTGAACCAAATCTGCATCAGAAGAAAAACTTACAAAAAGCAATGAAAAGGCAGTGGGAGTGACAGGGTTGGGACTCACCACTGCAGCGCCTCCTGCTGGTGGCGTCCTCTTCCGGACCACTGCCCTCCAGCAGTGCCTCTTTGTCCATCCACACCCCCTTCCGGGGGGGGGTGGGGGGTGTGATCAGCAGTCTTTCTATGCCCCAGCCACCATGTCCAACCACACCCCCAAAGTCTAATCCCTCCTGTCAGGGATCTGGTGTAGTCTGTGATAACCACTCCCCAGGGCCGATGGCTGGGTGTACTGCAAGGAGGGAAGGGATGGACCCAGGCCCACCCTCTACTCTGGGTCCCGGCTCAGGGACCCTCTGGCAGCAGCCTCACTGTCCTCCTTCTCTCCCCTCATCTGTCCACTTCCCTGGGCCGCTTCCCCTATGGCCCCTTGCACCCACTAGGCCCTTCCCTTCAGGGCCTGCAGTCTGGCAGGCTATGGGCTAGAGCTCCCTTCTGCTTCCCGAGCCTGGACAGCACTGCGCTGTCCATGGTGCCAGTCTCTTAGCTCTGGAGACAGACCTTCCCCTGTTAAAGGTCTGGGACAGACTGCCTGCTCCCTTCCTGGGCAGCCTTTATATAGGGCCAAGCTGAGCCCTGATTGGCTGTCTCCAATCTTGGCTCTGATTGGCCCCTAGTAAGCCCTTTTCTTATTGGCTGCCGGTCTGCGCAGGCGCACTGGACTGCTGCAGCCCCCTCTAGCATGGGGGTAGGGCAGACATCCCACCACAGGGAGACACACCTAAACCCCTGGGATAAGGATGACAGGATTAAGGCAACTCCCCTAGCCTCATTTGCATCGAAGATGGGACAAGGAGGCATCTCCATTAGCATACAGAATGGAGAACAGAGATTCCAAGGCAAGAACCGCACGGAACTCTTGGACCAGAAAAGCAGGGAAGCACTGCATGATGGGGGATCTCTGCTCCAGATGTTAATGAACCCACACCTGCACACACCCAGCTCAGTAGTTATCAGACCAATTCTAGTAATAAATCCTTTATGGGTATCCAAAATGGTGAAGCTCCCTTATTGCATTGTGAGCTCCCTCCAAGGAACACCGCCCAGAGCCAGGAATGATCAGCTCCCATGTCTAGCCTGGACAAAACAACTTTGGTATTCTCCCTAGCTTACACAAACAAATCTAGTGTTCTCCTTTGAATCATTGTTGTTTCTCTACAAAAACCCTTATCCATGCTCAAGTAAGTGTTCTGATGCCTGGATCCAAAATCTGCATCAGTTCCATTGGGACTTCATCTTCTCCTAACTGATCGTGCTGGCAGCTCTGCCTGTCTCCAGCACTCCGGACCCTCAGCTACCACCACCACCACCACCTGGGACCCCTGATCGATTCAAGCTTCATGGAGTGGTGAGAACCCAGCTCTCTCTCTCGGTATAGCCTTCTGACCCTGACTTATGTGATCAGTTATAGTTTTGTAAATGAAGGATATAATTCCACACCGTGTAGAGGTCAAGCATAGGAGTTTATTACACACAGCGCTGGCGGAGTGTCACCTTGCTTATTAGGCTCAGAGACACTGTTAATCAATTGATTACAATAGAATATATAGATTTTCCATGGGCGGGGGAAAGTGACAGGGTAGGCAGTTCCACACCCTGGGATAGGTTTTGCAGCAAGACAAGATATCACATTAGCCCATGGTTAAAAGGTTACATAATGTCTTCGCCCATGGTCTCTAGTTAGCAAGTTAACATTTAATTAATACTTTGATAAAATGTTGTTAGTATAAAATATATATGTTGAATTCTGATTTGGGGTCAATAGGAATGGAGCAACTCTTTTGATTGTCCAACAGGTACATTCCTAGGGGTTAAAGCAAAGAAACAGTGAAAGTACATGGCAATAGAGATTGTCTTGTGTGTGTCTTAAGGTAGGTGTAAGGGGCGTGGACTCACCCCTGCGGCGCCTCCTGCTGGTCGTCTTGGGAATTAGCTCTTCCAGCGTCCTGGAGCGCCCCCTGCAGTCTGGTGATCCGGCTGCCACTGGCCCCTGTCCCTCCCAGGACCCCGGTGCCCCTTTCACTGGGTCTCCCCCTTCCCAGGGGAACCCTCCACCCACTATCCCCACCTTGCCTCAGTCATAGGCTACTGCCAGTCTCCAACTAGCCCCCACGCCCTGGGGCAGACTGCAGTGTCAGCCACTCATCATAGGCTAGGTTGGGGTTGGACCTGCTGCCCCTCTCTGGAACCCAGTGCCTTTCTGGGGCCTTGGACAAGGCCCTGCAGCCTAGGCGTTGCCAGCCTGGAGCTCCCCAGCCCCTCTGGCCTTTCCCCAGCCCTGCCTCACTCTAGGCACCCTGAGCTTCCCAGCAGCCAGGCCCTTCTCTCTCTGAAGGCAGAGAGAGACTCCTAGTACCTGTTGGCCTTTGCTAGGCTGCAGCCTGGGGCTTTCCAGGCTAGAGCTCCCCAGCTCCTCTGCCTTTCCCCAGCCCTGCTCCACTCAGGTACTCTGTTCCTAGCTCCCTGCAGCCAGGTCCATCTCTCTCTACAGAGAGAGAGAGAGACTGTTTGGGCTTCTGGCGCACAGCCCCTTATAGGGACCAGCTGGGCCTGATTGGAGCGTGGCCCAGCTGCCGCTGCTTCCCCAATCAGCCCAGGCTTTCCTTCCCAGCCCTGTCCCAGGGCTGGCTTTAACCCTTTCTGGGCCAGAGCGGGTGACCACCCTGCTACAGCAGGGCATTGGTCCCTGGTAAGGGAGGTGGAAGGATGCATTATTTTATACTGACGTGCCAATTTTCATAAAACTCAAGGTTGGATCTGTGGGAAGACTGTTTTCCCTACAGGAGAAACACAATAGGAACAGGGATCCTTTGTTCAATTTGAAACATTGGATGAAACATAATTATTTAGTTATTTCTTCAACATCTGGCATTTCTACTGACCAAGCATATCTTAGCAAAGGCAATGTTATCTGTTTACCCCAGCTTTCTCTTAGCTGATCACTATTGCTAGGCCTCTGGTCTCTTAACCAAACTCTGGACTTTGGGTCTGGAAAAGAGCTGGCACAATCCATATACCAGGTTGTTATATAAAATGCACATGGATTTTAACCCTTCAGTAAACCTGACTTTTATAATCAAATTTAAGTTAGGTTTAATATTATAACTGTTTTGTTTGTTTGGCTCCCCTATGGTTATTACCTGGCAATAAATAACTTTCATGATTAAGCTGGTTCCTTCTCTCCACCCTCCCCTCCCCCTCCCTGTGGGTGTTTTTTGGTTTCCTCATTCACTCTGCAGCAACGCTCCTCATACCTAAGCTAAAAGATCCCTGCAGCGCCCAAAAATACTGTGGGGTTTGCTCATCAAGTGGGTTATTGCCAGAACAATTGTAACATGAAAATTGGGATAGAGATGTGCTGAACGTGGGACATATGAGGGTGGCAGCTTGGAAGTGCTGCTCGACCCAGCCTGCTCAGTCATGCTTTGTTAGTGTGTGTGTGTGTGTGTGTGTGCGTGTGTTCGTCTGATTCTGGAGCTGGAAGAACCCAGCCCTGGGGAACCTAGGTCCTGCAGGAAAGCTCCATTGGGAGGGAACTTGCAGCAGAGAGAAGTAGAGCTTCGTATGAGAACATCAGTGACACAAAGAGTACATTGATAGAATTACAGAGCCCCCCACACGCAGAAGAGTAACCCTAATAAATGAGCATACCCCAAAGTAACGGGCAAAGCTGGTAACAGGCAGGAGAGGTTGGTCAATCCTGCACAATGGACTCCGGACAGCTCTTGAAATAGACCCTAATAGTTTGCCCAGTTGCAGAAGGGTTGGTGTCTTGAATGGAGAATGAAGCTTGTCTACACTTGAAATGCTACAGCAGCACAGAGTGTAGCTACTGCCTACACTCATGTTCTCCCATTGGTGTAGCTAATCCAACTCCAAGAGATGGTAGCTAGGTTGACAGAAGAACACTTCCGTCAACCTAGCACTGTCTACATCAGGGGTTAGGTCGGCTTAACTATGTTGCTCAGGGGCGTGGTAATGTAGCTGGGTTCGACCTAACTCTTTAGACTCCAAAGTTTAGAGCATTAACTTGGCAGCTGGGTCTGAGTCCTTCCTCTGAGCTTAACCAGATTACTGGGGCTGAGATCCTCAAAGGTATTTAAGCACCTAACTCTCATTGAAATCAAGATGAGTAGGTGCATAAATGTCTTTTTGAGGGTCTGGGCCTTCGTCTCTCTGCCTCCGTTTCCCCTTGTACAGTGGGGATACTAGCTCTGCCCTGCCGCTTGGGGTGTTGTGAAGACAGATGCATTGATGATTGGAGGGCCTCTACACGAGTACTGAGTGAGATGGGTGTATACCATGTTTCGGCCCTTTTAGTGTTTGAAAACTGAAATAAAGCAACAGTTTGATTCAAAACAAAGCTGCCCATTTTGTGTGAGGGGGACCCCAAAAGTCCAGTTTCAAACCAAATGAACCCTTCTTTTTGTTTTGTTTGAAATGTTGTCCTGGAAAATATTTACCATTTGTTTGACTGGCCCTAATTGGGTCCCACTGAGCAAAAGACAAGAGCAACATAGGCTATGTCAACACTGCAGACAGAGGGGTGATTGCAGCTGCAGGAGACATACCCAGGCTAGTGTTACTCTAGCTAGTACAGCTAAAAATAGCAGTGAGGTGCAGTGGCATGGACCTAGCTCAGGCTAGGAATGCAAATTCATGTACTTTGAGTCCCAGCTGCGTTTGTACAGCCCGTGCTGCTGTGTCTTCACTGCTGTTTTTAGCTGCATTAGCTAAATTAAAGCTAGCACAGGTATGTCTAGTTGGTAGCCGGTATCAAGCGGAGTGCCCCAGGGGTCAGTCCTGGGGCTGGTTTTGTTCAACATCTTTATTAATGATCTGGATGATGGGATGAATTGCACCCTCAGCAAGTTCACAGATGACACTAAACTGGGGGGAGAGGTAGATATGATGGAGGGTAGGGATAGGGTCCAGAGTGACCTAGACAAATTGGAGGATTGGGCCAAAAGAAATCTGATGAGGTTCAACAAGGACAAGTGCAGAGTCCTGCACTTAGGACAGAAGAATCCCATGCACTGCTACAGGCTGGGGACTGACTGGCTAAGCAGCAGTTCTGCAGAAAAGGACCTGGGGATTACAGTGGATGAGAAGCTGGATATGAGTCAGCAGTGTGCCCTTGTTGCCAAGAAGGCTAACAGCATATTGGGCTGCATTAGTAGGCGCCTTGCCAGCAGATCGAGGGAAGTGATTATTCCCCTCTATTCGGCACTGGTGAGGCCACATCTGGAGTATTGTGTCCAGTTTTGGTCCCCCCCTACAGAAAGGATGTGGACAAATTGGAGAGAGTCCAGCGGAGGGCAATGAAAATGATCAGGGGACTGGAACACATGACTTACGAGGAAAGACTGAGGGAACTGGGCTTGTTTAGTCTTCAGATGAGAAGAGTAAGGGGGGATTTGATAGCAGCTTTCAACTACCTGAAGGGAGGTTCCAAAGAGGATGGAGCTTGGCTGTTCTCAGTGGTGGCAGATGACAGAACATGAAGCAATGGTCTCAAGTTGCAGTGGGGGAGGTCTAGGTTGGATATTAGGAAACACTATTTCACTAGGAGCGTGGTGAAGCACTGGAATGGATTACCTAGGAAGGTGGTGGAATCTCCATCCTTAGAGATTTTTAAGGCCCAGCTTGACAAAGCCCTGGCTGGGATGATTTAGTTGGGACTAGTCCTGCTTTGAGCAGGGGGTTGGACTAGATGACCTCCTGAGGTGTCTTCCAACCCTAATCTTCTATGATTCTATGTCTATCCAACCCCAATTGGGGTCAAATCTTCCGATTGTTGTGTTGACATGTCAGCAGTATGCCTGCCTCTACCTGCGCCTGAGAGCAGGTGTCAGATGCCAAACAGTGTTGCTGACTCACTGTGCGAGATGCAGTGTAGCCAACTACCACTAACTGCAGTTTTTCTGAGGGGATGTTTTTGCTGTCAGGAAATGACACTTCCTTCAGGAATGTGTCAGTTTCAATGACGTTTTGGGGCGAGGGGGAATGAAACCAAGCATTTCTATGAGGTCCTTTGATTTTTCATTTTGAAATGACCTTTCATTTCCCAATTTGTTTTGTTGTCTGTTTATATTTTAAACTAGAGTGAAAATTTTATAAATCAAAACCAGAAGAGAACACTTAGCTTTTTATCAAAATGGATTTTTTCCAAAATTTCGTTTTATAGGAAATTTTTAAAATGTTCATTTTTGTTCTGATCTGGAACAAACATGTCAAAAATCAACATTTTTTCCCAAAATGAATTCTGAGTTTTAACCAGCCGTAATGGCAATATTTAATGTGGCTTTTTAAAGCCTCAGCTCCTGGAGTAATGTGATTACGTGGGACTTTCAGCTTTCTCTTAAACAGAGTAAGTTTCTAGCCCTCCTTGTTGGGGGGGGCGGAGGGGGGGAAAGGCTGGAAAATCTGAACCATGGAGGTTTAGAAGGACCTAAAATGTATTTGGCTTAAAAATCATCAGATTTATTTTTTAAACCTGATTTTGGGGTAGGGTGCTGATGACTCTTATTTTATTTTTTTTAAACATGTGGGACTGACAATACTGGACATGCTGCTCACTATTAAATGGGAGGATCCCTTGGGAACTAGGAGAGAGCTAGGGAGCCAGTTTAGGCCGAGGTCTATGTTGTGTTGTGTTGTTGACTTTCAGTGAGCAAATCTCCTGGAATGGAATGAGTTTGGATGCTAACTTGGGGTGTGCGTGCTCTGAGGACAGGGTAAGTGTAGGGGACTGTGCCTTTTACAGACCCAGCAGTGGTACATGCTAGACCAGGGGTCTCAAACTCAAATGACCTCGAGGGCCACATGAGGACTAGTACATTGGGCCGAGGGCCGCATTTACTGACACCTCCCCCCCGCCGCCCTCGGCCCCGCCCCCACTCCACCCCTTCCATGAGGCCCCGCCCCTGCCCTGCCTCTTCCCACCCCTTCCCTGCCCCCATTCCAACCCCTTCCCCGAAATCCCCACCCCAACTCTGCCCCCTCCCTGCCCCCAAGGGGCACAGGAGGGGTGTGGGGTGCGGTGGGGGCTCAGGGCAGGGAGTTGGGGTGAGGGGTGCAGGAGGGGGTCATGGTGCAGGGTGTGGCAGGGGGCTCAGGGCAGAGGCTTGGGGTGCAGGAGGGGTGCGGTGGGGGTTCAGGGAAGGGGGTCAGGGTGCAGGGTGCAGCAGGGGGCTCAGAGCAGGGGGTCGGGGTGTGGGGTGTGGCGGGGGTTCAGGGCAGGGGGTCAGCTGTTGCTTCAGGCACCGCCCCCAGCAGTTCCCATTGGCCGGGAATGGGGAACTGTGGCCAATGGGAGCTGCTGGGGGCAGTGCCTGAAGCAACAGCCACACACCCTCCTGCGCCTCTCCTCCCTCAGGTTCCAGCTGCTTCCTGGTGCGACGCGGCGGCAGGGCAGGCAGGCAAGCAGGGAGCCTGCCCTGCCCCCGGTGCTGGTCGGCCAGGTAAACGTTGGGGGAGGGGGGGGGCGGGAGGAGCTCGC
>QXTE01000344.1:114943-131833 GCA_003942145.1 Platysternon megacephalum
GTGTGTGGCTGTTGCTTCAGGCACCGCCCCCAGCAGTTCCCATTGGCCGGGAATGGGGAACTGTGGCCAGTGGGAGCTGCTGGAGGCAGTGCCTGAAGCAACAGCCACACACACCCCTGCGCCCCTCCTCCCCTGGGTTCCAGCTGCTTCCTGGTGCGGCGCCGCTGCAGGGCAGGCAGGCAAGCAGGGAGCCTGCCCTGCCCCCGGTGCTGGTCGGCCAGGTAAACGTTGGGGGAGGGCGGGGGGCCGGGAGGAGTTCGCGGGCCGCATGCAATAGCCCTGCGGGCCACATGCGGCCCATGGGCCGCGTGTTTGAGACCCCTGTGCTAGACAGTGAGTGCTTTGGATCTATATGTCAGGCAGCCTGCACCCTCGGGGAGGGTGTGATTAAATTCTGTTGTCATGATGCAGAGGCATCTAATGCAGAGATGCAACCTGGGGAGCTCAAGCAGAGACTCAGCCCATTCAGGTGCGCTACAGACACTGGTTCATCAGCCAGCCTGCTGGCACAGGAAGTCCTTGGAAACCAGAACAGGATTTTCCCAGATCACATGAGTCACCCACAAAATGGTGTGGCAGCTGGGTGCATTTGTCTTCCCGATGCTGGCTTCCTGTTTTTCCTTGTCACGTGAGGCAGCTGTGAGCTGTAAACACTTGTGCCAAGTGAGGGACGGGGCAGTTCTGTCAAAGGTTTTAGTCCACAGAAATGGTAACCTGCCCAATGCTCAACTCTTCACACTCTGGAGTGTGGAGTTGAGTCTGCCAGGATTAGCTGGGGATCCAAAGATCCCAGGCTTTTAGGGCTGTCTGATCCCATGGGAGGGGGCAGGACCAAGAAACTGAAGCTAAGCTTGTAGAGTTTCCTGGTGGCCCTCTGCTCAGGTGGGCAGGGTTTTGTGGGACTATGAGTAGGAATCACAGCCTTAGCAGGCTGATCCACAGGGAAGACAGATCTCAGGGCCACGGAGGGGAGATCCCTCCACACTGATCCCCTGCTGTGACACACATGCCCATTGGTGCCAGCTAGGGTGACCAGGTGTCCGGTTATTGACTGGGACACCAGGTCAAAAAGGGACCCTGGCGGCTCCGGTCAGCACCGCCAACCGGGCCGTTAAAAGTCCGGTCAGCAGGGCTGCAGTGCTAAGGCAGGGTAGTCCCTACCTGGTCTGGGGCACCGTGCTGTGCCCTGGAAGCAGCCAGCAGGTCCGGCTCCTAGGCAGGGGGACCACAGGGATCCATGCACTGCCCCCGCCCCGAGCACCAGCTCCGCACTCCCATTGGCGGTGCCTGTGGGCAAGAGCAGCGCGTGGAGCCTCCTGCCCCCACCCCCTGCCTACTAGCGCCGGACCTTCTGGACACTTCTGGTGCGCGCGCAATGCGGTGTCAGGAGAGGCAGGCAGCCTGCCTTAGCCCCCCCGCTGCGCTGCTGATCGGGAGCCGTGCGAAGTAAGCCAGAGCCCCAACCCCCTGCCCCAGCCCTCAGCCCCCCAAACCTGGAACCCCCTCCTGCACCCCAAAGCCCTCATCCCTGGCCCCACCCCAAAGCCTGCCCCCCCAGCCCACAGCCCCCACCCCCCCCCGCACCCCCACCCCCTGCCCCAGCCCTCAGCCCCCCAAACCCGGAACCCCCTCCTGCACCCCACAGCCCTCATCCCTGGCCCCACCCCACAGCCCGCCCCCCCGGCCCACCGCCCTCACACACCCCTGCACCCCAACCCCCTGCTGCAGTCCTGAGCCCCTCCCACCCCAGAGCTCGTACCCGCAGCCAGGAGCCCTCACTCCCCCTGCACCCCAACCCTCTGCCGCAGCCCAGAGCCCCTCCCACACCCTGAACCCCTCATCCCCGGCCTCATCCACTCCTGCACCCCAACCCGCTGCCTCAACCCGCAGCCCCTCCCACACTCTGAATCCCTTGGCCCCACCCCCAGCCTGGAGCCCCCTCCTGCACCCCAAACCCCTCATCCCTGGCCCCAGCCCAGAGCCCACAACCCCAGCCCAGAGCCCATACCCCCTCCCATACCCCAAGCCCCTGTCCCAGCCCGGTGAAAGTGAGTGAGGGTAGGGGAGAGCGAGTCACTGAGAGAGGGGGAATATAGTGAGTGGGGGGCGGGGCCTCAGGAAAGGGGTGGGGGTAGGGTATTTGGGCCACAGTTCTGTAACTCCTAACAACCCTGAAAAACTCACTACACCTAGCACCCTACTTTCATAGTATTTATCTCTGTTGGTGATATCATGTGAGGTCTCTAATAAAAGCTTATATCCTACTGATCCTCAAACCATTGCGAGCTGTATGCAGGGAGGGTATTTAAGTAGATGTATAGACAAGACATTTTGAAGCCTGTTTCCAAGGCAGAGCTGACAGGTGGGCTTTGGGTCAGGCAAAGGACATTGATTCACCTGTTGGCCATGTACATTAAGCATTGTAAGCCACCCCAAGGGGACCCGTGCTTATACAGAGGCACATTTGGTCAGATTTCTGTTGCATCCGTGTCCACACTTTACACACTCCTGCAGTCATCTTTGTACAAAGTACACCTTGTCAGATGTCCTATAAAAACTCAGAATTTGCTGATCAATAATACCATGGCAAAATACAGCATTATTTGTGACGTTACAAACATACACTGAGATCAGGACTAAAAGTATGTTTGCCAGAGAAGTCTGGGGAATGGCCAAACCAGTTCCTCAGAGACAAAGCCCAAACTGTGCCTCAGCCATGTGTAAACAAGGCTGATGGGCCATTTACCTGCTAAGGAGAGGGGATGGGGCAAAAATCTAAATCTTAACAACGAAATGGTATGGAGCTTCCTTCCACACAGCCTGCCTGTCACCATGCTCCCAGTTGGAAATGCTTCTCAAAGAGGGGACAGGACTATAAAAAGAAGGGACATTCCCTCCTCCTCCCTCTCTCTCTGTCCACTGATTCACTTCACAAGAAGGGACAAAGGCAACAGCCATTAACCAGAAGAAGGGGTCCTGGTCTAAGGAGTTTGGCCGGTAAGACTGTTTTCCTTTGAATTTAACATAGTTTGTTCACTTAGGCACTAGTTGCATTTTATCTTGTAACCATTTCTGACTTTTATGCCTTGTTACTTGTACTCACTTAAAATCTCTCTTTGTAGTTAATACACTTGTTTTATTGTTTTATCTAAACCAGTGTGTTTGTTAGGGAAACTCCATTTGGGGTAACAAGACGTGTGTGTATCATTTCAATTAATAAAACGATGGACTGTATATGAGCTTGTATTGTCCAGGAGAGGGCTGGGCAGTACAAGATGTACATTGCTGGGGGCAAATCTAGGACTGGGGGAGTGTTGAGGTCACCCTGCAGTACAACTAAGGCTGGTGAGAGCCATAGTGTGGCTGGCTGGCTGCAGCACACACAGACATAGCTGGGAGTGACTTGCATGCTGGAGACTGTTTGTGAGCAGTCCAGACTGGAGGTTACAGCAACAAAGCAGTGTAAAGGGCACCCCAGGTTAGAGGGCAGGGATGACGTAGCTACTCACTAGTCTGGATTGTGCCCTGGGTATGTCACAACAACACAGGGAAAACATAACCTACCCAGGAGGGTTAGCCTGGCTGTGTGCAAAACAATCCCACAGGGCAGGGGGTTAAACAGAAGGCTCCTTCACAGAGGAAGCAAAGGGTGCCATGCTTTTTGTATTCATGACTGGGGGCTCCCTGGCCTTGTTGGGAGATAAACTACATAACGTTAACAGGCTAACAATCTTGTCTGAAGTTGAGTCTCCAGGAAGCATGTTACACTTGATTTTATATGGAACCATTTCTGTCTCCATTATTGTCTTTACTCCTTAGCTCTGAAATCGTAGCCTCTGATAATAAACCTGTGCTTGCTTTTACTATACATACATCTCAGTGCTGTGATGTTGCATTGGAGCTAATCCTTAGCTGAAGCAAACAAGAGGTGTGTGCACTGTTCCTTTGGGGACTGCTTACCTGGTTATTTCTGTGAGCGTCCAGCGGTTCAGGACTGAACTCTGCAGGGGAAGGCTTCAGGGGAGCTCAGGGATTGGAATGAACCTATTGTTAACCTGCCAGGCAAAGTAAGGGCTGGCACAGCTCTGAGCAGAGTTCACAGACTGGTGGGGTCAGGGAGCTCATACCCACTTAAGCACCAGCAAGTCTTCCTCTCACAGTCTTGTGATCTATTCTCAGGGTTCTCACTTGGCAGCATGGTCTCTTCAGGGGTGGTGGTGGTGTTCCCATTAACAAGGTCCCCTGGAGTTGTAGGACTGAAGTACAGGAGATAGTCCCTGGCTCCAGCCCTTCCTGCACCCATGCATGGAGGGAAATTCTCTCCCATCGCTATGGCACTACAGCAGAGGAGCTTCTGTGGGGTGCAGGGAAGGGGGAGCAATGCTGTGATATTGAGGCTTCCCCACCAGCTGGCTCTCAGGTGTCACCTCTCTCAAAGCAGAGGGTGTTCATAGACTTTAAGGTCAGAAGGGACCATCGTGATCATCTAGTCTGATCTCTGGCACATCGCAGGCCACACAACCTCTCCCCCCCCCCCGACATACTCCTGTAATAGGACTAGAACCAATTAGTTACTGAAGTCCTCATATGATGACTTAATGACTTCAAGTTACAGAGAATCCACCATTTATACTTCTTTAAACCTGCAAGTGACCCATGCCACATGTTGCAGAGGAAGACAAAAAACCTACAAGGTCTCTGCCAATTTGACTTGGGGCAAAATTCCCTCCAGACTCCAAATATGGTCAGTTTGACCTTGAGCACGTGGGTGAGATGCCCCGCCAGACACCTGGGAAAGAATTCACTTTAGTAACCCTTCCCATCTAGTGTGACATCTCTGACCATTTGGGGATATTTGCTACTGGCAGACGCTGATGGGCCACATGCCGTTGTAGGCAATCTCATCATACCATCCCCTCCATAACATTATCAAGCTCAGTCTTTGCCCCCACTGCTCCCCTTGGCAGGCCATTCCAGAATTTTGTTTCACTGATGGTTAGAAACCTTCATGTAGTTTCAAGCCTAAACTTGTTGATGTCCAGTTTATATCCATTTGTTCTTGTGCCAACATTGGCCCTTTACTTAAATACCAGGGAGGGAGAGGAGTTATTTATCCCTGTGATGTATTTATAGAGAGCAATCAGATCTTCCCTCAGCCTTTGTTTGGTTAGGCTAAACAAGCCAAATTCTTTGAGTCTTCTCTCGTAAGGCAGGTTCTTCTTCATTCCTCTGATTATCCTCTTGGCCCTTCTCTGCCCTGTTCCCTGTTCTGAATTAATCTCTTTTAAACATGCAATATCAGAACTGAACACAGTATTCCAGATGAGGTCTCACCAGTGCCTTGTATAACAGCAATAACACTTCCCTGTCTCTACTGGAAATACCTCGTCTGATGCATCCTAGGATTGCATTAGCCTTTTCCATGGCTACATCTCATTGGCATCTCATAGCCATCCTATGATCAACCAATACACTCAGGTCTTTCTCCTCCGCTGTCACTTCCAACTGGTAAGGCCCCAGCTTATAGCAAAAAGTCTTATTTTATTCCCTAAATGCATGACTTTGCACTATTAACTCTCATCCCATTTCTATGACTCCAGTTTTCAAAGTCATCCAGATCTTTTTGTATGATATCTCAGTCCTCCTCCATATTGGCCATACCTCTCAACTCTATGTCATCAGCAAATTTTATTAGCACACTCCTACTTTTTGTGCACAGGTCATGAATGAAAATGTTAAATAAGATTGGTCCCAAGACCAATCCCTGAGGAACACCACTAGTAACCTCCCTCCAGCCTGACCGTTCACCTTTCAGTATGACCTGTTGTAGTCTCCCCTTTAAGCAGTACTTTATCCACCTTTCAGCTCTCAGATTAATTGCCATATTTTCCATCTTAACTAATAATTTCCCACATGGAACTGTATCAAATGCCTTCCTGAAATCCAGGTAGATTAGATCTACTGCATTTCCTTTGTCTAACAAATCAGTTATCCTCTCAAAGAAAGAGGTCAGGTTGGTCTGACACAATCGACCCTTTGTAAAACCGTGTTGTATTTTATCCCAATTACTGTTTACCTCAATGTTCTTAACGACTTTATCTTTCAACATTTGTTCCACTAAGCAATTCTCTGACCATTAGTTAATACAAGGGATTATGTCTGCTCTTCTCTGGGCCCAGCCAGAAGAGGGTGACATCAACACACACAGATGAGCAGTTCATATTCCATCCAGTAGAGGGCAGTAGCATGCAGACATAGCAGGCAGGCAGTACAGGTGTCATTGGAAAAATGGATTTTGAGGGCGAAATGGCCTTTTTCCCCAAGGGAACATTTCCCCAGAAAATGTTCATTTTTTTAACCAAAAACCAACACATTCTCCCCCCCACACACACACACAACCACTTTCTCTCCATTTTTCCTCCCACCCTTTTCCAGTAGCAAACTACAAAGAAGGGGGGAGGGGGGAACACACCAGGAGAAATGGAGAAAAAGGACAAGAAAAATAAAAAATAGGACATTTCCACCAAAACTTTAAAAAACATTCCTAAACTCCCCCTGCCTCCTCCCCACACCCAGAAACTCCCTTACCATTTCTTGCAGCCACTGTCCCTTTGTAAAGAACACCACCTGTGGTGCATTTCTGGGGAGGGGGACGTGTCAGCCCAGCCACTGTAACTAACATTCCATCGACAGAGAGATTCATAAGCCACCCTTTTTTCATCCACTGTCTTACACTCCGGACAGACACAGGTCATTTTAACCCTTGTAAAGGATGTTCCATGCATCAGGAGGGAGAGGCATGACTGGGAACCATGCTCCATTGGTACCTAGACAGGGGAAGGAGAGAGGATGAGCAGCAGGCATTTAGGATGGGCTTTATTAGGATGATTACAGTAGCATAGCAGGGCCCCACTTTGCTGGGTGTTGCACATAGACCCATAGATTGTAATGTCAGAAGGGCCCATCATGATCATCTAGTCTCACCTTATGCCCTTTGCAGGCCACAGAACCTCACCCTCCCACTCCTGTAACAGACCCCTAACCTCTGGCTGAGGTACTGAAGTCCTCAGATCAGAGAGACTTCAGTCCCTGCCCTGAAGAGCTCAGAATCTCAGTAGACAAGGCAGAGCATGGGCGGGAGGAACCTGAGGAGAATTGACTTGGCTGAGGTCACACAGCTGGTTGGTGGCAGATACAGAGCTTGGGCGTTGGGGGTCGTAGTTCTGGGTCCTGCCCACTATATCACACTGCCTCCAGCAGGAGCCATGCAGGTGAAGGCCTTGCCATTGGTAGACCCCGGGTGATGCTCACTCTTGTGCTGGAAGGCGATGCCAGGTGAGTGCTCGGCACAGACCTCTGTGCAGTGGGGGCATCCTGGGTGCCTTACACACCCCTGTTCACGTGTGCAAGTTAAATAAACCACCAGCAGCACGTGTGTGTTCAAGGAGAGACACCAATGTACGAGCCTCACCTCCTAGGCACAAGTCCTTCCCTACCCCTGGGAGCAGGGACTAGCCCGCTGGGCCTGGGTCTTCAAACACATCAACCCCTTGTAGGGCCCCTCTGGGAGATGCTCTTCCTGTCTCCTAGTGCTTGGCTACCCAGCCTCTCCCAGGCGCTAGAAAGCAATGCTGCCTTGGCACATGCCCTAGGCCATATACTGCACCCCTCTCATTCCCCCCAGCCAGTGTTTAGTGTTATCCTCCCAAACCAACTGAAAAACACTGGGCAGTGGCAATCAATCTCCTTCTCACTCACACCTACCCTTTCCCCTTCCTTTTTCATAGAATCATAGAAGATTAGGGTTGGAAGAGACCTCAGGAGGTCATCTAGTCCAATCCCCTGCTCTCCCCAAGCTGCCGCATACCCACCCAGGATCTGCTAATGCTTAACAGGCTGCAGCACCCTTCCCTTGTCACACCCTACAAAAGGAATCTTGCACTGGCTAGATCTGTGGCTTTGGGACACTAAAGTTGCCCTGATGGAGTGGAGAATCTGCCTCTCTCCACCTGCCCCCAGTTAACACAGCTGGGCTTTTACCCTCTCACTAGTGCTTTCAGACAATGCATTAACTGCGTTCAGCTGGCTTCCACATGTCCCTTCTCTGGCACGGCCATTCGAATTCAGAATGAATTTTGCAGAAGCTAGCATAAAATCCGATCTGTGCCAGCCCAATTACAGAATGCGCCAGCACCTAGTGTTCTGTGGCTGGGAGGCTGACAAGGGTGAGTCTGTGGGGAAAGAAAATAATCAAAAGAATACAATTAGACTTATCATTTACCCCACCCACGCACCCGTGCCCCAGTGGGATTTATATGAGGAAAGCTAGTGAGGAGAGACGGAAAGGCCTGTAATGAAAGGCAGCTGCTGAGAGCTAATGCAAAGGAGGATGGACAATGGCCAAGGAAAGAATGTGGCAGAAGTATTTGTCTTGCAGCCTTGACACTCCTGATTAAGGTGAACTAAGCAGGATCTGGAATGGGCAGAACACAGAGGGGAGACCACAGTAGAAAATCCAACAGGTAGTGCTCTTCCCTCTGAACCAAGACTCCAGCATGGGGCTACATGACACTGTAGTTGTCTTTTTGGTGAGATGTAAATGCAAGCCCCACTGTGTCCTTGTGAGCCTTACACATCCAATTTCAGAAGCACCTTTCTCAAGGACAGGTACGTTATCCCAAGCAAACTCAAGCATTCTACCAACCCCCCACCCCTCCATTTTTATCTGGATGTAGGTGCCTCCTCCCCATTCTGACCTCAACTATTGTGCACAGCTACACAGCTACCACATTCTACCCCAGAGGTGGCTGCATTTCAGCAGTGGCTGAAGTCACTCTTGTTGCGTGTGCTAATGTCTGCATATATAGTGGCAGCATGGTTTAGTAGTTAGGGTATGGTCCTGGGATTTGGGAGGTGTGCTGCTGAGGTGCTGGATAACCTTGGGTAAGTCCAACCCTCAGTTTTCCCTCCCACTTTTTGTCTATTTAAATTGAAAGTTATCTGAGGCAGGGACTGTTCCTTACTATGTGTCTGGACAGGGGCTTCTACAATGGGGCCCTCAGCTCAGCTGGGTCACTAGGCGGTACTGTATATAAGGAGTAACAACAAAACATCAGTTGCTTGTAAAGTACTGTGAAGTTATGTGCTGCAAAAGGTGCTATCAAAATATAAGATACTATTTAGAAATGCAAACTTTTTATACACCCCAAATTACTGACTGGTGATCAATGCTGGGTGTTATAGAGAATATTAACTACAATAATGACTTGGAATCATTAGAATACTAACAGCAACAGCCCCAGCTCTTATCTGGCGCTCTTCATCAGTAGACCTCAAAGCACTTTACCAAGGAGGTTTAAAGATGGGGAAACTGAGGAACAGAGAAAGGAAACAACTTGCCCACAGCAGATTAGTGGCTGAGCTAGAAATAGACCCTCAGTCTCCTGAGCCATAGTCAGCTCTCTACCCACTGGGACATACAAGGGTGGCAGGTTTGTAGAAATTTTGGTGGTGCCCAGAACCCCTCCCCCTCTGCAGCGGCACAGCCCCCCCCCAGGCTGCAAGGACGTGCTCGCAGCCACATGGAACGAGCGCACAGGAAGCTGCTCAGCCCTGCTGCGCTGCCGGGTGGTGGCGGGAGTCCCTGGGCTGTTTTAAATTGCCCGGGGGTGGCAAGTGGGGCTGGGGGATGCGCGGGGGGGGGGGCAGGAAACTTTGCTGGAGCCGGGCCCCCGGGCCAGGAATATTCCTGGTGCCCGGGCACCAAGGGCCCAGAGAACTCGCCGTCCATGCCAAGAACTTGTTGGATAATCTGTGCCCTGCTGTGTTATTTTCCCAACAGATGTCTGGGTAGTTGAAGTCCCCCATCACCACCAAGAACAACACAATTGGGTGTGTGAAACTGCTATCTGTAGGAATAAGCTACATGAGATAGCAGTTTTTAGCAAAGTAGGACCTGTCGCTGCTACAAGTAGCACATTCCTACAGATAGCAGTTTCACACACCCTATAGCAGGGGTCAGCAACCTTTTAGAAGCGGTGTGCCGAGTCTTCATTTATTCACTTTAATTGAAGGTTTCGCATGCCGGTAATACATTTTAATGTTTTTTAGAAGGTCTCTCTCTATAAGTCTATATCAGGGGTCGGCAACCTTTCAGAAGTGGTGTGCCGAGAATTCATTTATTCACTCTGATTTAAGGTTTCGCGTGCCAGTAATACATTTTAACGATTTTAGAAGGTCTCTTTCTATAAGTCTATAATATATAACTAAACTATTGTTGTATGTAAAGTAAATAAGGTTTTAAAAATGTTTAAGAAGCTTCATTTAAAATTAAATTAAAATGCAGAGCCCCCTGGACTGGTGGCCAGGACCCGGGCGTGTGAGTGCCACTGAAAATCAGCTCGCGTGCCGCCTTCGGCACGCGTGCCATAGGTTGCCTACCCCTGGTCTATATATTATATAACTAAACTATTGTTGTATTGTAAAATAAACAAGGTTTTCAAAATGTTTAAGAAGCTTCATTTAAAATTCAATTAAAATGTTGATCTTACTGCGCCGGCCCTCTCAGCCCGCTGCTGGTCTGGGGTTCTGTTCACCTAGGCCGGCAGCGGGCTGAGTGGGGCCTGTGGCCGGGACCCTGGCTGGCAAGGGTCCGGCAGCCAGAACCCCAGACCGGCAGCCAGAACCCCAGACTGGCAGCGGGCTGTGCAGGGCCAGCAGCCAGGACCCCAGACTGGCAGTGGGCTGAGCGGCTCAGCCCGCTGCCGCTCAGGGGTTCCATCCGCCGGCTCCTGCAAGCCGGGATCCCGGCTGCCGGACCTGCTCAGCCCGCTGCCGGTCTGGGGTCCCGGCCCTGCCCACATATAGTGGGGACCTACCTTCTCCCTGGTTCTGGCCCATTCTCTTCCTCTCTCTGCACTGAGCTGAGGGTGGGAGTGCACTGAGCACAGGGCTGGGGGTGAAGGAGCAGGCTGGGGGTTGGGGTGTAGGATCTGGCCAGGAGCTAGAATGGAGGGGGCTCAGGGTTGGGGCATTAAAAATCAGCTCGCGTACCGTCTTTGGCACGCGTACCATAGGTTGCCGACCCCTGCCCTATAGTGTAAGAAATGGTTATCTGTAGGNTGGCAAACGGGTAGGGGCAGAAGGCACTGCCAGCTATACTGAGCTACACCTATTCTTTACTGACGAGGGCAACCCTCACTCCCCAGTGCTCCTGGTGGTCCCAGGGCTTCCCCTGGCTTCCACCAGCACAAACACCCCTCCTACCGCCACTGCTTGAAGATTCACGAACTTCTCCTCCTCCCCACCATTGCTCAAGCATTAGAGCCATAACTGAGCCTGCAGTTGGTAAAATGCTCATGATCTCTATAGGTCGATTATAACTGTTGCTACTGAGGATCTCAAACTCAGACAAACCTTAGTGGGGAGGCAAAGAGTTCTATTGAAAAGCTGACATGGTGTTTTTGGTGAATAGCTCTTTAGAGGTCCAGGCTTCTCCCACGAACAAATGAGCCAGCGAAGCAGCCTAGCAAAATGAACAAACCTACCCTGCTATTTACATTAGGAGGATAATTGATGCTGAATCCTGCAGCTGACAGAATGTGCTATAAACAAGTATCACACAAAAAAAATATTTCACTGCAGTGTTTTCCACAGAAATTGAGATTAGGCGGTGTGGTCAAAAATACAGGGGTGGGGTGAGGACCGATGAAGTGTGAGACTGTTAGGGCGAAGGTGGGCTGTATGGCACCATAGTAAAAACCGATAAATGTTTCATGACCATTTTATTAGATTTAATTCATGTTTTTAAATCATCACAGAAATTAAAGTTGGCTAAACAAGCCTACTATGAAGCACTACATCTACATCCTCCTTGGTTTCTTGTAAAATGCAGTGCGTTCATCTTTGGTGGCTTCTCATGTGTCAGATACTTCTAGTCCTTCATGATATGCTCATAATCAGGCAGAAGGCGACTTCTTTCAGAACACAAAATTCTATTCAATGAGGAAAAAGAACGCTCAACTATAGCCGTTGTGACTGGGAGTAGAAAGAGATGAATTCCTACTTCATTCATCCCAGGAAACATAGCACAAAAATTGGGTCGAACCACTAGTGATGATAAAGAAGTTGAAATCAAATCTACATTCGTTCATCATATGATATTCCACTCTGTGTTCAAATTCTCTATTCTGTCCTGATCACATGGCAGCCCTGTGACAGGTTGGCTCACAGAAACCCCCTTGGGAGCTGCCAACTGATGTGCAAAGACTACTTCTATTCCTGTTTTCCCTGCCAGCTCAGTGGCTCCAGCAACCTGTCTTGCTGAAGCCAGAGACACCAGTCTGCTCCAACACAGACCCAGAGTCTGAATTGCCTGCCCCAAAGCTGCAGGTTTACCTGAAAACAGCTAACAGAAGTGTGCTTGTCTTTAGCACTCGGATGCCCAACTCCCAATGGGGTCTAAACCCAGATAAATCCGTTAAACCTCATAAATCCGTTTAACTCATAAATTGTTCGCCCACTATAACACTGATAGAGAGATATGCACAGTTGTTTGCTCCCCCAGGTATTAATACATACTCTGAGTTAATTAATAAGTAGAAAGTGATTTTATTAAATACAGAAAGTAGGATTTAAGTGATTCCAAGTAGTAACAGACAGAACAAAGTAAGTCACCAAGCAAAATAAAATAAAATGCGCAAATCTATGTCTAATCAAACACTGAATACNCCTGGGGGGGTGGAGAGGCTCCTTCTTTAGCCAGCTGAAGACAAAATGGAGGGGTCTCCCACGGGTTTAAATAGACTTTCTCTTGTGGGTGGAGACCCCCCTCCTCACTCCTATGCAAAGTCCAGCTCCAAGATGGAGTTCTGGAGTCACCTGGGCAAGTCACATGTCCATGCATGACTCAGTCTTTACAGGCAGAAGCCATTGTCCACATGGTATCTTGCATGTCTCCAGGAAGACTTCTTATGTGGATTGGAGCATTCCAAGATGCATTGTTCCCCAAATGCTTCCCGATCGGGTACTTAACCTTGCGAATTCCTTCCTAAAGAAGCTGACCAAATGCCTCACAAAGCTTACTTAGAAATCAAGCAAGTATACATAACTTTGAACACACGAATGGTGCCTGCATACAACTAGGATGAACATAACCAGTAGATCATAACCTTTACATAGATATGTTACATGGCATATGTAGCAAAACCCTAATCTAGTTATATCATACATACATTTATAAGCACCCCCCATAAAGCCTTATTGGGTACGCTGTCACAAGCCCCATTGCTGGTAGTGCCTCACTCCATTCAATTGTCGGTGCTTTAT
The DNA here is from genome assembly GCA_003942145.1 of Platysternon megacephalum. Classification (NCBI taxonomy): domain Eukaryota; kingdom Metazoa; phylum Chordata; order Testudines; family Platysternidae; genus Platysternon; species Platysternon megacephalum. The sequence goes on from QXTE01000344.1 coordinate 128,270, forward strand.
AAGACAGGCATCTGTAAAATCTACAGGTTGATGGAATCCAAAAGCTCTTGTAGAGATGTGTAGCGGGGTGAGCACCCGCTCCAGCCCGGAAGGGGTTGGAAAAGCCCTGCAGAGGGCTGGGGCTGGGCAAGGGAGTAAAACACCGGCTGATTGGCGGAAGTGGCTGCAGCTGGGGCCACGCCCCAAACAGACTGACCGGGCCTTATAAGAAGGCCAGGGCAGCCAGAGGCAACAGTCTCTCTCTAGCGGTAGAGAGAGAAGGGCCTGGCTGCCTGGAAGCTGAGAGGGTACCTAAAGTAGAGCAGGGCTCGGGGAAGGCTAGCGGAGCTGGGGAGCCCCAGCCTGGAAACCCCTGAGGCTGCAGGCCTTGTTAAAGGCCAGAAAAAGGTACTGTGGAGCAGGGCTGGGGAAAGGCACAAGGGAGCTCCGGCCTAGGAAAGCCCCAGGCTGCAGGCCTGGTAAGGCCTTATAGGTACAGGGTTGCAGGGGGCAGCCCACAGGTAGGCAGAGGCAGCAGGTCTGAACCCCTTTGCCTGTGACGAGTGGCTGATACTGCAGTCTGCCCCAGTGAACGGGGCTAGATGGAGACTGGGCAGCAGCCAAGACTGAGGCGAAGTGGGGGTAGTGGGTGGGGGTTCCCCTGGGAGGGGGAGGCCCAGAACTGTGGGGGTACTGCCAGGGGGCAGCATGCAGAGAAAGGGGCATCGGGGTCCTGGGAGGGACATGGGGGCCAGTGGTAAGGCGGATCACCAGCCTGCAGGGGGCGCCCGGATGCTGGAAGAGCTAATTCCCATGGACGACCAGCAGGAGGCGCCGCAGGGATGAGTCCGCACTGTTACAAGATGTAAGAATCAAGTCCGTGTACTTTACTTTTTCAGATGGCTTAACAAACACTTCTTGTCTTCTTCATTTAAGGAGTTAATATAAGTGCCCTAATTAGTCAGCTTCTGAACTGAAGTCTTTGCTTCTTCCAGTACGTTTTCAATGGCTCTCTCTTGGATTAATCCAAGTGTAGCTTCCAGTGCTGGACAGAGATCTACTACTGTTGTAGCAGATGCCTTGATGGCATTGTATAATGACCCAAGTGGTTTCAACAGTAGACTTACAAGAGAGAAGGGTGATTGTGTTCTCTGAACTTAGTAGCAAAAGTAGTCCACCAGCCTCACTACTTAGATCCGTCCCATCTTGGTAGATACTTTCCAAAGCTAATAATAATGGTTGCAGTAATTTTAAGGTAACAGCCAAGATCATTCATTAGAAAGCCAGTGGATTTTCCCAGGTTGGACTAATTTGAACTTCTGTCTCAATGTCTCTTCTATATTTTCCAAGATGTTCAGTCCTTTTGGACTCTTGCTGAAAAAGAGCATAATGAAGACATTAAATGTATAGCTTTTTTAAGCTAGCCTTTTGAAGATTCTGCAGCTTGTGCTAGTTAGAGTAGATGGCCTCTGCAGTGTGTATTGGAGAGATAAGAGTTAGACTTTTCTCTGAGCAAAGCTTGTACTCCACTATGCTTTCCAGAGAAGTTTGCAGCTCCATCAAATGCACAAGCAGCCATCTGCTTGGGGTTTAATTGACAAGCATTTAACTCTTCTAAGATGTGGGTTGTCAGAGTTGCAGCTGATGTGTCTTCTACAACCTGAACATCTAGAAATTCATCTACCGACTTATCACTGATATCAAGATAACATAGGCAGTGACTTACTACTTGATACCATTTGCATCGGTGCATTCATCAGACATGTATGCACATTTTCTGAATGCAGTGAGAGAGTTCTTCACTTTTTCAACTGCTGAGTCTTTCACTGTTGTACTGCATGCTTCTAACCAGTCAGTTGAGTTTCTTGCAGAAAGATACCGAGCATTTTCTGGTCTTGGTCAGAACCAGTGTCCAACTTCCAGATTAACAAATGACAATGCACTTAACATTGGCCTCCAGTTTGTAGTGTATGGTATCTCTTGCTTAAAAAGAAAGTATATTGTGACAGCCATGTTTGTTCGCATAAACTGTGTTGTGTCTTAGCCTCTGGAAGTGGAGCGGGCAGGCAGGAAGCCGCCTTAGCCCCATTACACTGCCGGTGGTGGAGGTGGGGGCCCCAGACCCTTTTAAATTGCCCAGGTGTGGCAGGCGGAGCCAAGGGGGGATGCTCCGGGGGAGGCACGGGGGGGCAGCAGGCGGGGCCAGGGGAGAGACCCGGCCCCAAACTTTGGTGGAGCTGGGCCCCCGTGCTCTCATATTGGTGGAGCACGGGCAACATGGGCCCATACAACTCGCTGTCCCTGAGGACATACTGCCTCCCTGACTATTGTCTTGACAGAATAATTAAGATTGCTCCAAACTCTGGTTTTAACATGGCCATACGTTTCTGAAATATTCACCCTTTTAAGTGGAATTTTTCCATCCTTGGTTCTTTCTTGCAGTAGACTGTTTCTGGCAATGTTCAGCAAATTCCGTTGGCCATTATTTCTGAGTTATGGGAAGGTAAAAGCAATACGCTTTTCCCAACTAGAAAACCTCCTAGCCTGAGCAGAGCCCAGGGTAGCTGATGTCTGGTGGTGCGAAATGTTGTATGTGCAGGGGCCTCCCTGAGGAATAGCATTTTGTCATGGTTTGGAAAATACTGGTTTGATTTAATACAGGTGGTAGATTTGGAGCTTGTGTGCAGGGCATGAGCAGTGGATGTTTTAAAGGAGATACATACATATATAGACGTGATCCACAAACAGTGCATGGCAGATGCATACACCAGGATTGTTAGCAAAGATGAAACACAAGGGCATTAGCACTAGAAGAACAAGGATGCTTCCCCACTTGACCTGAAGGAGTAATTCTGTTAGCAGTAATAGCAGGTTGTTGTAGGTGCTGAACCAACCACTAGAGGGAGACACAACCACAACAAACAAGCCATTGTGTACTGTAAGGGACAGCGGGTGGGCCTCTGCAACTGTCCGCTACATCAGAGAAGCCAAGTATGGAATAGGCATTATTTATTCCAATAGGGATCACGATAGCCCCTAGAGGTGGGGCCAAGTGTGATCAGGGCCCCATTGTCTCTGTTCAGCACCCAGCACATAGCATGAGACATTATAAGCTCTGGGGCAGTGAAAGGCATTCTCCTGGTTGGAGAATTTCGCTATTTTGAAATTTTGGTTTTGCTGATTGATTCAGAATGAAAATGAGAAAAATTTAAATTCTCCATGCAACAGAACTGAACTCGGGCCCCAGGCCAGTCTGCCTGGGAAGCTGCCCAGAGGTTTGAACCCTAAAAGCCCTGGCCTTGCAGAAGAGCTGAAGCCTTCATTGAGGCCTCTATGCACTACTAGAATACAAATAACAATGATGATCCAGGTTTCTTCTTCTCTAGTAAGCATTTACTGCGGGAGGTCACATTACTGGCTCTGTCTATGGGACAGAACAAGTCATAGAATCATAGAAGATTAGGGTTGGAAGAGACCTCAGGAGGTCATCTAGTCCAACCTCCTGCTCAAAGCAGGACGAACCCCGACTAAATCATCCCAGCCAGGGATTTGTCAAGCTGGGCCTTAAAAATCTCTAAGGATGGA